>JAFFST010042391.1:0-10205 GCA_022414735.1 Noturus placidus | reverse complement strand
TATATATATAAAAAACATTTACTTTTCTTACAAATGAGAAAATGAACAGCAGCTTACCAAAAATTACAAACGTAAACATCTTATGCTGAATATTTAATATAAATGGTAATGATTTAAAAAAAAATTTATTTATTATTAATGTTAAGTACTTTTATCGTAGCCGACAAATGAAAGCATTGCAACAGGTGACATCCGCTAGCAGTTTGTTAGCAAACCTAAAGATCGTGATATGATACATACTGTACATTACAGATGTCGTAGGAGATCTCGCCATCATCGTTTTGCTGTATCACCTCACGTTACCGAGTGATGACCTTCCCCAACATCGAAACTTTCACAGCGTTAGTCAAATTAGTTATGAAGCGGTAAAGTGTTCTGGAGCGATTCCTCTGCTCCGTCCTCCACCGCATGCAGTCCCGCCGTTTCTTCAGCTCCTCGCTCACGTTTCAGTCACTCCAGGGTTTTGCAATCTCCAAAATTAACGCCGCATCAAGCACACGCCGCAATATTCTGAGCAATTTCAAAATTATGGAACACTTTACACAGATCTGGCACGAGATGAGTCAAGTGACGTCATCACGACACGCATTCAGCCAAAGTCATCTTCTGTTCACGTGCGTTTACCAACAAACATCACGGCGAATGTTTAACTTATGGTTTAGGAGCTATTTTTAAAATAGCTACTGCTGTTTCTCATCAAAGCTTTGGCCAGGCCACGCCCTCAAGCAACAAACTACTATTTAGACGAGCAATTCGTCACTCGTTAGCGTGAATGTAGAGAAACCTCTCGTCCTTCAAGCAAAAAGCGTTTTAAACACGTTAAATGATGTAAACGTGTTCTGTAAACGGTTAGGATTGAACACGTTAGCTATGTACGTGTAAATGTCTTCGTGTACCGTGACAGAAATTTAGGACGTGACAGAAGTTGAGGCGAAAGAGTGCGAACTGTGAGATGGAGGAAGAGGGAGGGGCTTCCAGGGTGGTCGGTTAAAACCAGAGTACACGCCCACCTTGGCATGCTAGCATTCCAGATGGTTATATTTATTGATTTTTAATAAAGGATGTGGAAAGATGTTGGAGTGTGATGAATTTTTTGCGAGAACTCGTAACGGTGTATTTGCGATGCTACAATTCGGCACTCCGAGGGTAAAATAGCGTGAAGGTTGGCAGGTGCGTGTGATGTGTCGTGTCTCTCTCAGGGATCCTGATAATGACGAGGAACGCTTTAGCTTTAACAGTGAGAGGAATACAAACGACCGCCTGGTGAATTTTCTCTGCAAAACTGTGTGTGTGTGTGTGTGTGTGAGGGAAGAGAACACTGCCCTCTTCGTTAACTCGGCTGGATCCTGTTACACTGGCAGACTCGGAGCCTCGACGCCCCCCCCTGCCGCCGTGTATGATCGCTAATGAAGGAAAACATGAGAGGGTGGAAATGGCCCTCTCCTCCATCTTCATGTGTTCGCTTCACCGCTTGCTACCTTCCTCCTCATTTTCGTAGAAGAGGACGAGTAATTACGTTTAAGAAACAACAACAGCTTTCCACTCCTCTGTTTGTCTGTCTGTCTTTCCCTCCCTCGCTCGCTCTTCCTCTCCTCTCCTGTCCCTTCCCCCTTTACATTTCACCCTCTCTCTCCCCTTCTAGCACTTTCCATCTCGCCTTGTCTCTTTTCCTCCATGCTGAGCTGCACGCATCCCTGCCTCTGAAAGAGAGACGGAGAAGGAAGCCAGAGAGAAAGAGTGAGTGAGTGAGAGAGAGAGAGCGAGCATGATGACGGGCGTTCCTGTTCGGCTCCTCCTTTCCGTCGCGGGGTCAAAAGTTTACCGTGGTTTTAATTTCACCTTTCCTCAGCCAATCAGAGCGCGGCAGCGGCTGCTGGCAAACTTTAGCACCCTCGCGAATTAGATGAAAGCAATCAGTTTCGTCTGGGGTTTTTTCCCCTCTTCTAAGCTCTACTCCTTTTTTTTTTTAAATGCCTTTTCATTCTTTATTCGTTCCTTTCGCCTCTTTTACAGGTCATGAAAAAAAAATCGGTTCCTTTAAATTAGTTTTATTCAAATCTGAATTTCTTTCTTTAGATGTACATGAACGTGACAAAAGACAAACAGAGGAAAGGGTGAGACGAAGGGATGGGGGGTAGGGGGTGAAAAAAAAAAAATAGATCCACAAAACCAACAATCCCCCCGAGGGAAGCGTAGCACGGTCTCAATCTGCATCTCCTTCTCGTTATTTATGAAAAATGCACTCCGAACACGATCCCGTCCATTAATCAATACCTTTCCCCTCTGCGGCCTCCTGTGTGTGCATGTATAAACAGCTCGGAATTAGGGGTGGGGTTAATTAATCATCTATTACACAGAAACCAGCAGCGTTGCCACGGAGACGGCGAGAGAGAAACTGTGATGAATGTGAGGTCACCTCGCTGAGCGCCGTGTCCCGCTTCTTCATCTAAAAGCTACACTGGAATTTCATTTTGTTTGTTTTTACACAAATTTCATTACATTCGTTTCATTTTCACAATAAACTCCACATCTACAAATACAACCAAAAATCCTGATCCGGTTTCATTCTGGTGTGAACACGGGTTTTCTAAAACCTGAATGGCTGAGACTATTGTAGATTAATTCATATATTTCGTAACACTTGACATTTTGATGTTAGAGGTTTGTGTCCGTTATATCGCTTTTTGCAATCAAAGTGTACTCTTAACAGACTACGTTGTGCTGATTGTAAATATTAAATAAATTCCTGAAGTGGTCTAATGCTTTAAACTGGTTCGACATGAAACATAACGAACTTCGAGATATTCTGACTGAAACGTAGCGATGCGTCGTACTGAATCACGCCACCTGCGGAGATACGACTTACTTAACACAAGTCCGATTTCTTCCTAAGCAAATTCATTAGCGTACATAAACCACATCAAAATCTCGAACACGCAGGTTTTGGAAAAGACTGAAAATAAAAGTCCTGCGCACAGTTCATACTACATGCAAAACACATCATCTGACGCTTAAACAAGCGGAGAACATAAACGTGCTAGCAGCCAGATTCTATTCAAATGATTAATAAATGAAATAAAAGATTTTTTAGCTGAAATTTTCACAGACAACTTTGACGTCGGGTCAAAATACAAACTCGATTAGATTAATAACATGTACATTCAGTTCGCTTACACACTCCACGGCTAGCTACTTCCACATTATTCAATTATTTTAGCTAACACTAGCTATCAAATTTATAATAACTTTGAGAGCTGCTAGCTAAAAACTATTATCTATGCATCCAGAAAGATAAATATCTTGTCACTACGGTAAAAGTTTACTTTTCTATATACGTCTTCTCAGCGACGACGTTTTTATAAATAACAAATAAGAAAAATTGACGCCTTCTCCGCCATTTGTTTTACTTTAAAAGCAGTAATTACATTTTATAAAGATCAGAGTTTCAGGTTTGGGAAAATGGGGTGTAGAAACCGTGCATAGCTTAAACTAAAGGTAAATATTGACCCGCTATGAACTGATCGTTAATTATAATGTTCTGGTTTTTCTTCAGTAAATATACATCAAATTCTTGACCCATGGATAAACACGCGTGCGTGCGAACGATGCAGTGTGTTTGAAAACCACCACAACGTCAAACCAAACAAATCAAATACATAAAACAAATAAATAAAGTATACAAAATAGAAAAAGAGAATGAAATGAAAGCGGTGGAGGTTTTAGGACACTAAGCGGCCGGTTTAAAAGCCAGAGTGTTTAATAAGTGCCCGGTGACGAGCGCCACGCTCCCAGTGACATCTCCACATGCAAATCCCCACAGCTGTGGAAACTCTCCATGCTAACTTCCCCTCAGACACCAGATCGTTTGCATGAACAGAAGCTGATGCTAAACAGATATGAAGAAAACACCAAAGTCTGATCCAAGCCTGGACGCTTCCAGACGCAGAACGGATTCTTCATGATAATTACAGGTTCTTAGTGAACACTTTGGTGCACGGTTCTACATAGACGATTCAAGGGTTTGTTTAGAGGGAACTGAAGAACCCTTAATGGTTCTGAATTTAAGAGTGGACAGCTGAGCAGATCAGGGCGAAGAAACTCGATCACTTCAGTGAAGCTGGGACTTCAACTGGTACCTTAATTTGTTCCTCTAGGGGAACTCTTACCCTATACTCACACCAACTAAAATTTTATACCATTTTTAATCATAAAAGATTTCTTTTTAATTCTACTTATTTTGTACATATTTTATTTAAATGTTTCATAGACATTAAACTCATTTTGTAATACAAGCAGCTTCATTTTTAAATCAGAACACTAGAGGAACACAAACAGAACTATGGTGTCGTGATAAAAAATCCAAATTAAATCGAAATAATTCAGTATTTTATCATCTTCAAAGTCAACGCCCTTTTCACCTAGAATTTACAGAAATGTGTTCGTGGTGTTCTGTCTTGAGGAATTTCCCCCGAGATGATTTTGAACAGTATTAAAAGGAGTTCCCACCAACGCTGGACTCTTATCTCCTGCTTTTCAGAATATTTCCCTCAGAGTCGGGTGTCCATAAACTTTTGACCCGCGGTGTACTGAAATTTGAGGACATTATATTAAAGTATCAATTTAATTTTTAACAGTAAAGACAAACCCATAAATCACGACGTGTATTGCATAGCGTAGAAATGTCTTTGAATATTGCCGTGGATTTTTGTTCAAAACTGATTTTATTCTCTCTTTCTTGAAGTTCTCAAAAATAAATAAGTTATTGCCGATTTTATTTTATTTACTTATCTTTTAGCTTTTGGCTCGGTTTGCGTTCTAGCACGTGCTCAGGTGATCTCGGTACCGTCACGGTGTTCTCACCTGCCCGAGACGCGCATTTCGTGGAACGTCCAAACGCAGCGTAACTAGCCGAGAGTTTGAGGCGGATTTCTGCATATTTACCTGATGTTAGCCAACGTTAGCTAGAGTTACACATTAACCCAAACATCTTTCAGTCTGGAACATGGAGATAAAGATTACAAATGTGTCATGATGGGGAAGGGGGCGTGGCTTCCAGTGGGTCAGTTTATATTAATGAGTTCAAAACACTTACGGAACCGTCAATCGGTTTGGTGTATTTTTGAGAGATCTCGTACGAGCGTACTCGAAACTCGGCGCTCTGGAGGTTAACACATCTGCAGGACGCCGACGCCAAATCTAGACGCGTGTGTGGTCCTGGAGTGAGACGCGAGACTGTTTTCCTACATCGTTATAGCTGCGGCTTCGCAAACCTTCACGTCAACAGATCTGATATCACCGGGGTTTAGTGCTGCATACTTGTACAACACTGTGCAAGATCAGGCATGACTGCGTGCCACCCACCGCAACGCTTCAGACGAGTCTCTCAGAGGAACCGGGGGCTCCAGAGGATCCCTCGTTCCGGTTCTCCGTCCCTCTCTTTATTCATGTACCTGCATGTCAAGTTAAAGGAGAGTGCATTCTCCACAGACCATTTCTCCCAGCTCGAATGAGGCCTGACCATTCCGACGCGCTGAATGTGTGACAAAATCTCAGCCAGCCTCCATTTTGGTTTGTGGGAGGAGGGCGTGGGGGGTGGGTCAGAAAAAACTCCGCTGCCTTCCAAAAACCACCCGCCACACAACATGGACATTTTAGGTGATTTTCCAACTCGTCTAAAACTTTTCTGTAATTTTCCACTGTAGAGATCACGTCATGCTACGACTTCAGTATTTAACCTGATTATGAATACGTTACCACGCCACGGTGCTGCAGAGTTCTGGATTCTGATTGGTCGGAATCGGATTAGCACTCGTTCGAATAGGAACAGATATCCTCGTGGACAAATAAGGAACATCGGGTCATGACGAGTTCACGTCAATACAAAATACGAATAAAATGATAAACTGTGTCTGAAGTGAGACAGGAGGTTATTAAGGTTCATACGGAACACGCCGTTCCATCGTCCTCGCAAGTTCACATCTCCATCGTCTTAAAGCAAATTTCTAGCCACGTCGAAATCACGTTGCTCTGTGTGTTTCGTTTTTATTAAATGTTTTTAAACGATGAGTGAAAATATTTCGTCTCAGGAGCAGAAAGTATTCACAGTACATTTTTTTATTTATTTCTTTTAATCCTACGTCAGGGAAAGAAATTAAAAATCAGGACGCAGATACGATCGTTTTGGTGTGTTTTTTTATATCACAATATGGATTTGAAGACAGATGTTTGTGTCCTAAAGATGTTCTCTACACCACGCCGTCTCGTATCTAACAGCTCACTAAAGCAAAACTATGGAATGGTAGCAGGAACGAGACAAAACCGACAAAAACTCCTCCAGTTCCTAACTCCTACAGCAGTGGTGAGAGAAATCTCTCTCTCTCTCACACATACACACGAGTGGTGTTGGGTGTTGTAGGAATCGGAGCGCTCGGCCTCATTCGAGAGAAAAGTTCATGCAGAGTTGAAGCCACATCTGGAAACGTTTACTGCTGAAGTACTTTAAAAGAGCAGAAATCCTTAAAAATAGCTCTTTTTTCTTTTCTTCTCACAATGGAAAATGAAAGCGAGCTGGCGTGTGACTACCTGCCATCCGACACTCCAGGAACTAGGAGCACCGTAACTTCATCCACGCGACCATCTACTGTATCTCCATTCCTCCGTTCAGAATGAGTAAACACTCTCAGAAAACCTGCAAAACTCCGACCTGTGGGTTTATCAAAATAAAATCAATAACATACCGTTAGACAACAAATCATCACCACACCACGGACACGTCGAACTCTGCATCCTGATTGGTCAGAAAGTAGTGATTACTTCTCTAGAGCAGCAGCTCTGACAGGTTTATATGAACGTGTTCTGATTTGCGGTGGTTAAGGAAGGAGTTTCTAGTATCGGCGCTGTGTAACAGAGTCAGGACTGGACATCTTCAGGACTGAGGAGTTCACGCGGTTTCTCCGTAACATGAACTGCGTTCTTTTTTTAAATTTTATTCCCTTTAAGAGAGAGAAAACAATCTTTACTGATGTTTAATAAATAAAAACATGGCAACTTGAAGTGGGCTAAGAGGAATAAACCGGATCATGCTGTTACAGGTAAAACACAGGGTGGTGTGAGGACTTCCTGTTAACACCCTGTAGGTGATTATAGTCCTCTAACAGCATGTCCCCAAGTGTTTTATTCCTCGTACACCACAGCAACTTACCTACAATTACACTCTCCCTCTCGCTCTAGCTGTCTCTCTCTCGCTCTGTCTCTCTCGCTGTCTGTCTCTCTGTCTGAGAGAGCATGCGAGACAGCGAGAGCGAGACAGCGAGAGAGAGACAGCGAGAGAGAGCGAGAGCGACAGCAAGAGAGAGACAGCGAGAGCGAGACAGCAAGAGAGAGTGAGAGCGACAGCAAGAGAGAGACAGCGAGAGCGAGACAGCAAGAGAGAGCGAGACAGACAGCGAGAGAGAGCGAGACAGACAGCGAGAGAGAGACAGCGAGAGCGAGACAGACAGCGAGAGAGAGACAGCGAGAGCGAGACAGCAGAGCGAGCGAGACAGACAGCTAGAGCGAGACAGCGAGAGCGAGCGAGAGACAGACAGCGAGAGCGAGCGAGAGACCGACAGCGAGAGCGAGCGAGAGACCGACAGCGAGAGCGAGCGAGAGACAGACAGCGAGAGCGAGCGACACAGACAGCGAGACAGAGAGCGAGCGACACAGAGAGCGAGCGACACAGAGAGCGAGCGACACAGAGAGCGAGCGACACAGAGAGCGAGACAGCGAGACACAGACAGCGAGACACAGACAGCGAGACAGCGAGACACAGACAGCGAGACACAGACAGCGAGACAGCGAGACACAGCTAGCGAGACAGAGACAGCGAGACAGCGAGACACAGACAGCGAGACACAGACAGCGAGACAGCGAGACACAGACAGCGAGACAGCGAGACACAGACAGCGAGACAGCGAGACACAGACAGCGAGACACAGACAGCAAGACACAGACAGCGAGACACAGACAGCGAGACACAGACAGCGAGACAGCGAGACACAGCCAGCGAGACACAGCCAGCGAGACAGAGACAGCGAGACAGAGACAGCGAGACAGAGACAGCGAGACCGCGAGACACAGACAGCGAGACACAGACAGCGAGACACAGACAGCGAGACAGGGAGACACAGACAGCGAGACACAGACAGCGAGACAGAGGCAGCGAGACACAGGCAGCGAGACAGCGAGACACAGACAGCAAGACAGCGAGACACAGACAGCCAGACACCGACAGCGAGACACAGACAGCCAGACACCGACAGCGAGACAGCCAGACACAGACAGCCAGACACAGACAGCGAAGACACAGACAGCCAGACACAGACAGCCAGACAGCGAGACACAGACAGCGAGACAGCCAGACACAGACAGCGAGACACAGACACCGACAGCGAGACACCGACAGCGAGACAGCCAGACACCGACAGCGAGACAGCGAGACACCGACAGCGAGACAGCGAGACAGCGAGACACCGACAGCGAGACAGCGAGACACCGACAGCGAGACAGCGAGACACCGACAGCGAGACACAGACAGCGAGACAGCGAGACACAGACAGCCAGAGACAGACAGCCAGACACAGACAGCGAGACAGCCAGACACAGACAGCGAGACAGCCAGACACAGACAGTGAGACAGACAGCCAGACACAGACAGTGAGACAGACAGCCAGACACAGACAGCCAGACACAGACAGCCAGACAGCGAGACACAGACAGCCAGACACAGACAGCCAGACAGCCAGACACCGACAGCGAGACAGCAGACAGCCGACAGCGAGACAGCCAGACAGCCAGACACACAGACAGCCAGACACAGACAGCCAGACAGCGAGACACAGACAGCAAGACAGCGAGACACAGACAGCAAGACAGCGAGACACAGACAGCAAGACAGCGACAGCGAGACAGCGACAGCGAGAGAGCGAGACACAGACAGCGAGAGAGCGAGACACAAGAGAGAGAGCGAGACACAGACAGCGAGAGAGCGAGACAGCGAGACACAGACAGCGAGACACAGACAGCGAGAGAGAGAGACAGCAAGAGAGACAGCGAGACACAGACAGCGAGAGAGCGAGACAGCGAGACACAGACAGCGAGACAGCCAGACACAGACAGCGAGACAGCCAGACACCGACAGCCAGACACCGACAGCGAGACAGCCAGACAGAGACAGCGAGACACAGACAGCGAGACAGCGAGACAGCCAGACACAGACAGCGAGACAGCCAGACACAGACAGCGAGACAGCCAGACACAGACAGCGAGACACAGACAGCCAGACACAGACAGCAGACAGCGAGACACAGACAGCCAGACACCGACAGCGAGACAGCCAGACACCGACAGCGAGACAGCCAGACACCGACAGCGAGACAGCCAGACACCGACAGCGAGACAGCCAGACACCGACAGCGAGACAGCCAGACACACAGACACAGACAGCGAGACACAGACAGCAAGACAGGGAGACAGCCAGAGAGACAGCGAGACACAGACAGCGAGAGAGACAGCGAGACACAGACAGCGAGAGAGACAGCGAGACACAGACAGCGAGAGAGACAGCGAGACACAGACAGCGAGACAGCCAGCGAGACAGCGAGACACAGACAGCCAGACAGCGAGACACAGACAGCCAGACACAGACAGCGAGACAGCCAGAGAGAGAGAGAGAGAGAGAGAGAGCGCGAGACAGCCAGAGAGAGAGCGAGAGAGAGAGAGAGCGCGAGACAGCCAGAGAGAGAGCGAGAGCGCGAGACAGCCAGAGAGAGAGAGAGAGAGAGAGAGAGAGCGTGAGACAGCCAGAGAGAGAGAGAGAGAGAGAGAGAGCGAGACAGAGAGAGAGAGAGAGAGCGCGAGACAGCCAGAGAGAGAGAGAGAGAGAGAGAGAGAGAGAGCGTGAGACAGCCAGAGAGAGAGAGAGAGAGTGAGTGCGCGAGACAGAGAGAGAGAGAGAGAGCGCGAGACAGCCAGAGAGAGAGAGAGAGAGCGAGAGAGAGCGAGACAGCCAGAGAGAGAGAGAGAGAGAGCGCGAGACAGCCAGAGAGAGAGAGAGAGAGAGCGTGAGACAGAGAGAGAGAGAGAGAGAGAGAGAGCGCGAGACAGCCAGAGAGAGAGAGAGAGCGCGAGACAGCCAGAGAGAGAGAGAGAGCGCGAGACAGACAGAG
>JAFFST010042389.1:79135-95125 GCA_022414735.1 Noturus placidus | reverse complement strand
TATATATATAAACATTGTATTGTATCACACCCTGCCTTGTGCCCGATGCTCCGTGGGATTGGCTCCAGGTTCCCCCGAGACCCTGAAAAGGATAAGCGGTATAGAAGAGAGATGAATGTATGGATGGATGGGATGGATGGATGGATGGATGTATGGATGGATGGATGGATGGGATAGATGGGATGGATGGGATGGATGGATGTATGGATGGATGTATGGATGGGATGGAAGGATGTATGGATGTATGGATGGATGGATGGATCGGTGGGTGGATGGATGTATGGATGGATGGATGGATGGATCGGTGGGTGGATGGATGGATGGATGGATGGGATGGAAGGATGTATGGATGTATGGATGGATGGATGGATGGATGTATGGATGGATGGATGGATGGATGGATGGATGGATGGATGGATGGATGTATGGATGATGTATCACTGTTGTAAACTGTGAATGTTTACGCTGTCTTCCTCTGTATGTATAAATATAATATAAAATTAACAAAATTGCTACGAATGACTGTCACTCAAATAATAATAATAATAATAATAATAATAATAATAATAATTGCTGGACAAATTAAATCAAAGATAACTTTGGATCACCTCCATGAAGAAACGAAAGAATGTTCATCTGGTCTGTTTTTTTTTTTTTAGCTAGATACAGTCTTTGCTTCCTTGTCCTTATCAGAGCTTTCCATATCAGATAAATTCCTCACAAGTCAATTATCGCTAGCTAAAGCCAAACTCGGGTCTTCTTATGGAAGTTCTGCACTCGGGGAAGCACTTTCACGAGCCTCATTTATTCGTAAAATACATACAAAAATATCCCAGGTGTTGTTGTTTTTTTTGAGTGTTGCATATACACCTGATGCTATAAACATACTAGTATATTAATGAACCTGCACAGTCTCTGAAGGAGATTATTATAAATCGATGGTGTGAAAAAAGGCCTACGATAAAGAGCACTGGAATATTCTTTGTCAGTTCATTTGGCGATCCACGGCATTAAACGTAATATGAATATAAATCTACTCAAAGAGCTGTCAATCACTTTCTGGACATCGATGCTCAGCTGAATAAACAGCAGAAAGGCATTATTTAGTCCAACGAGTGCAGTCACTGACACATGACACCATGTTGTTAATGTAGATGACATCTCTGTGGTCGCTGATCAAATACTACAACATAACAAGCATTCTTTTATTTTCTCTCTCTCAGTGTTAGTATTATATTGTGTTATGTTAATAATGAAATAACGGACAGATCGTTGGTTGTTATTATTATGAAATCATTATTACGGTATTATAATAATGCCACAGAAAGAGTATCGAGAACTGGACTGAAACTGTATGTGTAGATAGTTGGAGGAATTTTCTGGCTCCGAGGTAGACGCAGCTGTCGGGATGTTCCACGATCACACAATTAAAGGACATTCCTGTCTATATTTTGGATCCTTTACTTGGCAGTAGATTGGGCTAAAGGTGAAGCGAGGACAAACATCTCATTTCCAGCGTTTCCTCTCATTTTGTCCGAGTGCAACACAAATCGCATATCTGCTCTCGCAGTCTGCCGTTTCTGTTTCCGTTCGACAATTATCGCAAAAGGTGTGTGTGGACATGCCTCACACGTGCTGGGACACGGTGGACGTGTGGAAACGAAATGAAGGCTTCTGCTCGGCTTACCCTCCTTTGTTGGAAGAGAGTTTTTCTCTGCGGTGTTGGTCTTTTTTAGACACCTCTTGTCGAAGTTCTGCACCTCCTGCTTGACTGGATGGTCACTCATGTTGGATGTTCTGTTGGAGAGAGATGATTTTATTCGAATCAATACATCAGACTGGAGAAACTGCGAGGTAAATCCAGGCCACCGGTATGACTGTTGAGGAAATCACTGGGTCTTTGACCTAATGGTGTGAAATGAGCTTATTTGGTAGCTAGTTACAGCTAATCACATTTAGGGATCGTCTTTAAACAAATTAGTAGGAAGCGCTTTGGGAAACCTGCTGGTCTTAAACCAAACCCAACGTGTTAAATCTATTTATATTGATTAACTGATTTATTATTATTATTATTATTATTATTATTATTATTACTATTATTATTAATAATATTTTGAGAACATTTTTACTTATTGTTACAAATCAGGTTTGTCCCGAAGACCAGGTCATTCTTTCTCTCTGTTACTACACGCCCTTAACTAATGCCTCTGTTCTACTGTCTGGACACGTCGTCAAGCCCCACCCATGAAATTAACTTTCTCTTATCGGTGGAAGAGGCGATATGAATAAAAACACTACAGTCCTTTTGTGCAATCACGCACAGTTGAGAATAGAGAAGTTGTTTCAAGAAGAAGAGAGAAAAAAAAAAAAAAACACAGAAGGAGCAGAGTTTCCAAATAATTCTACCACAAGTTCCACAAACCCAGCACAAGACATTGCTAAAGGGATTTGTAACCTTTCGACAAAATTTCAAGAGGTTTTGGCATATTATATAAAAAAAAAAAACAACCTGTAGACTGTTATTAGTGTGATCAGTTACTGTGAATTGCACTAAGATTGGAAATGTGTGAATAATGACTCCTAATGGATTATATATATATATATATATATATATATATATATATATATATATATATATATATATATATATATACATGTGTGTGTGTGTGTGTGTGTGTGTGTGTGTGTGTGTATTTGGCTTGCTATAAAAGCCATGCTGAATATGTTTTCAGAAAGCTCCTTGTTTCATCGACGCTCATGGAACAACGCGGCCCACACGTTTGCGACGCATTACAATAAGGCTACTGTTTTAATTCTATGCAGACATGTTGCATGACAGCGTGATGCAAATCCAACCTTTCTAACTAAACCTCTTGAGGAACATAAAACAATGTTACTGATAGAGTTCCTTATCTGCAGGTGCTCTTACACAAGATGTGGGTGTGGAAAAAAACACAACAATGGATCGAGTGTGCTTTTCCATGTCAAAGAAGGCTAAGGTAAACATCATAAGAAAGCCATTCGTCACCTTGCACTATAATTACAGTCTTGAGTTGCATTCACTGCATGTTTATTTCTGCTTTAAAATGCTGTACTCCATCTAACAAGTGCATTCACCTGTTCTTAACTTCTAACTGGCATTTATCTGAGCTAGTAAAAGTACGATAACCGTATGATTGTCCGTGCATCACTTTATCCCAGTACATCAACAACAAAAAAACAAACAAACAATGACACTAAATGATATTTAACGCTGAGATTAAATAATCTCACCTGTAATAATCTTTTTTTTTTATATTTATTGCAAAAAAAAACAAAAAAAAAGGTGCAATATTACATTAAAATCTTTGCACTTCATTTGTACCACTACAACATGCATACAGTGCTAATTCATTTCACGATTCCTTCATGTTCATGTCAGTGCACCTTTAACGCCCTGCTATTACGCAATTAACAAACTGAACCGCTCCAAATGAAGTCGACGCACCGTGTGCTTCCATTATTCACTACACAGAACGGTTATAATGGTTGTAAAATGTTTAGTAACACACTGAGACTTAAAGCCAGGTAGCTGAAGAAGTCACACTGATGGAACTAATGGAGCTGAATGCAGGACAGTCCTCGCTGCCAAATGTGTGTGTGTGTGTGTGTGTGTGTGTGTGTGTGTATATATATATATATATTTATATATATATATATATATATATATATATATATATATATATATACATAATCACTGACAGCTGTATTAAATCATATCCTGCACTTCTGTCCCTTAATTTAGGTTCGCAGTCAAATTATTCTGAAATATATCTGCTTACCTTGCGTTGCCTTTGAAGGAAGCTGTGTCTCTCTATGTGTGTGAGTGTGTGTGAGTGTGTGTTTAATCTGTGGAAGACTAGCGGTTTAAGTAGGAAATCACGCCCCGCTCTGTGTGAGCGCAGTGCTCTAAATCGCTCACTCTGATTGGTCGAGCGAACCTCCCCCTGCCCTCTTGTCTCCCCGGTCATCGGATAAACCTGCACCTGTAGGTTAAGTCCCAAACAGCTCAGTTCTGCATACATTATACAGAGTCCAGTTTGAAGTGCGTTTATATAGGAAGTGGTTTCGGATTCAGCCATAAATCCTCAGACACCGAATCCCAAACAGATCCAGACTCTCCTTATATGAAAACGGTGCTTGTCCAACTTGTCCCATACAGTGCACTAGATGTCTAACAGTGATTATTTGACTATACGACACCATGTGATGTTACAGTCACCATGTTATATATATACTGTAGGTCACCGATGATCATTTCAGTTCTGTAGGCGGGATGAAGTGTGACTAAAGGCGCAACAACGCGCTCTTGTGGCGAGAGATTGGGGCGAGAGAGAGATTTAGAGAGGGAGATAGAGACAGAGAGAGAGACGGAGAGGGAGAGACAGAGAGGGAGAGAGAGAGAGAGAGGGGGATAGACAGACAGAGAGGGAGACGGAGACGGAGAGGGAGAGAGAGAGAGAGAAAGAGAAAGAAAGAGAGAGAGAGAGATTGAGAGCAGGAGAGAGATAGAGAGATAGAGAAAGACAGGGAGGGAGAGAGAGACAGAGGGATAGACAGACAGAGAAGGAGAGAGACAGAAAAAAAGAGGGAGAGACAGAGAGAGAGACAGACAGAGAGAGAAAGAGGGAGACAGAGAGAGAGAGACAGACAGACAAAGAGGGAGAAAGAAAGAGACGGAGAAAGAGAGGTCGAGACAGGCAGAGAGAGAGGGAGAGAGAGAGACCGAGAAAGAGACGTTGAGACACAGAGAGAGAGAGAGAGAGAGAGAGAGAGAGAAAGAGAGAGAGAGAGAGACAGGGCGAGAGGGAGAACAGGACATGGTCTGTAAATACCACAGGAGAGCACAGAAAAACAACGTATGTCACTAGAGATGTTGAAAAAATGACATATTGAAGTAAAATTAAAATGAATACTGCGTGCATATGGGAAATGTATAAATTAATGACATAAACTTTATTTAAAATAAACAAAAAAAGTATTATAAAACAATTTAAAAAGAATGCATAAAAGGCTATGAGAAGAGCGGCTGAGTGTTACAGAAAGATGTTTGTCTCAGTGGCTGGTGTGGAGCTTCAAGGGATATTGTGATGCACCTATTCTAATTGAAAAAGAAAACAGCGATTCAACGCTAACAGCTTATCTCAGCTAGATAAGACAAAGCTATACACAAAAAATACATTTCTATCTTTTATTTGATCAAGATTATCCAAGATTGACAAGGAGTGAGCACCTGAAATCAGTCAGATGGGCATTAGGTGATTATTCGCTTAATATAATCGTGATAGACTCTTTTTTTTTCCTTCTTCCTGTCCCTCTCTTCTTTTGCAAAGCCTACAGTAGATAATGATAATGAGTCTTTATTGGTCACATATACATTGCAGCACAGTGAAATTCATTTCTTCGCATACCCCCGACGTCTCAGGAAGTTGGGGTCAGAGCGCAGGGTCAGCCATGATACAGCGCCCTCTGGAGCAGACAGGGTTAAGGGCCTTGCTCAAGGGCCCAACAGTAGCAGCTTGGCAGTGCTGGGACTTGAACCCCAGACCTTCTGATCAGTAACCCAGAGCATTAACTGTCAATCCATCACTGCCCCGCGCAATATAGTTAATCATCAATATTATCAATGATAAGATGATTACACAAACTGGGCCATTTGTGTCATACTGATAATAATAATAATTTCCAAGTATGAATGTACAACCACAATTACGAAAACTTTGGGACAGTATGGACAATGTAAAAACAAAACAAACAAAAAAAACCCCAAAAAAGAGTCATTTGAAAATTCAATTCACCCTGTACTATACTGAAAAGACATTATTTGATGTTTTACTTTGTGAATTGATTTACTGTTTACCGCTGTGTAACATCACCTTGTCTTTTAATAACACGTATTAAGCGTTTGGGTGCTCAGTGGAGACACCAGTAGGTTAAGATTAGCAAGTGGAAATTCCACCGTTCAGCCATTGTGCGTTTCTTCAGCTGCACTAGTGTACCGGGCCTTCGTCGGCTTATTTTGTTGATGTACGGCTTCTGCTTTGCATAGTAAAGATTTAACTTGCATCTGTGGATGCAGCGGTGAATGGTGTCGGACGACAAAGGTTTACGAAAGTATTCCCAAGCCCATACTGTCCTAATTTCTTCATAATTGAGGTTATAAAAGAAAGGTAAAATACAATTTAACCAGAAGTGAAGTGTCCTTCACAACAGCTTATGTTCCTGTTTCAGATACATAAATTCAAAATCTCTCTACAGAGTTCAGAAAACAGTACTACTGCTTGTCCCAGTCCACTGTAACTTCTCTTAACCACACATCAAAATACTCTAATGCATAATATGTGAATACATTTAACACCTCATGCGTGAGAATCCAAATCTCCTGAAGATCATGTGACAGTATGTTCTATTCATTTTAAATGATATTGTGATATTGACTGGTAAGGTCACTTTGAAGGTGCAACTCTGTTACTTAAATTACAGAGTAAATGAATAATAATAATAATAATAATAATAATAATAATAATAATAATAATAATAATAATAAAGAAACACTTTAAGTAATCATTGGGATGTCCTTAATGTCCTTAGCATGGATGCTAGTTCAAGACGTGTTGAGTATTTGCAAATTCTATGCTAACAATCAGCGCTGTTACTCATTTAAGAGTAGAATTCAGCTATTGTTAGCAATGACACTGAAAAAAAAAGAAAAAAAAGGAGAGAAAATGCTTCCGGAAATGGGTTTAGTGGTTAAATTAATCTTTTCACAGATTCAGTATATCCACCTTCAAGAGGAGAAGTGCTGATAGTGTTCCTCAGCCTGAGCGTTTTGTCAGCTGGTCGTATATGGCAGTGGTGATGCCCCAGGAGATGCAGGAGCGCAGGATGACCAGAGATCCTCCACGGTACAGCAATACCAGACTTCGCTGTCGTTTCTGCCACAGTTGATGCCAGCTGGCCCTCACCCCCAAGTTATCTCCACTAACCTGGGCCTGCATGTTGGCCACCAACACTGACAGTGGATACAAGGGCAAGCTGATCACAAAGGAACTGACCATCCCTGAGACAAAAGATGAGGCTACGGGGGGACAATCTTTCTCACGTAACAATCTGGACAGCGGATCCTTCAGGCCAAAGTAAAGACTGCTTCCTAATGCGTTACGAGTAAGAGTGGGTAAAAAAGCTCGGTACCATCCATTCGCTAACGTTTCAGACCTCATCCGGCCCACAATTTTGCTGAGAGTGGGAAGGTTGCGGTCGTTGCCACTGTTTTGTAAAATACTCTGTACGCGCTCGAAGGGGGTAAAAAACAAACACTCCACTAACCCTGTCCCGAGCCCGGCCAGGGCGGGAAGCATTGCTCTGAGAAAATATGATTCAGCCCATGGGGATAGCTTCTGCAGGAGCGTGTTCTGGAAGCCAAAGAGAATGGTTCCCTGAAGGGTCTTCATCATCAAGGGTGGCACAACTCCACGGTAAAGTTTCAGCAGCCCTTCCTCATATAGCTGCTCCACAGCCTCACGGATCAGTGTGCTGTGCAACTGCTGGCGAAACACAGTTTTGTACACGGGGAAAGTGATGACGGTGCAGGTCAGGCTGGACATTCCACCATGCATATAACTGTGGAAAGAAATACCTGGCTCAGAGGCATCATGCTTTCCACTGCTGTCTGGATTTTGCTGCATTTCTCTCTTTGATGAAAAGCACATTGCTGGGGCAGAAGAAAAAAAAAAAAGAGATGAAATAAGTTTTAAAACCCATCATCATATTATGTGTATGTTAACATTTAGCAATGGATGTAAAATTCAGAAAATACCTGCACCCCCCCCCCCCTTCCTGTCTTGCTTTTCAGGTTTTCACAAAGTTATGTACCAAAACAAATGAACCCTTACAGATGTCAGTGCATGTCAACCATTTTTTTCCCATTCATCCATCTATCTTCTATACCGCTTATCATTTTCAGGGTCACATGGAAACCTGGATCCTATCCCAGGGAGCATCGGGCACAAGGCAGGGTACACCCTGGACAGGGTACTAATCCATCACAGGGCACAATCACATACACACTCACACACCCATTCATACACTATGGACACTTTAGACACGCCAATCAGCCTAACATGCATGTCTTTGGACTGGAGGAGGAAACCGGAGTACCCGGAGGAAACCCCCCGCAGCACGCTCCGCACACTCCACACACACTCACAGTGCCACGGTGGGAATCGAACCCCCTGACCCTGGAGGTGTGAGGCGAACGTACTAACCACTAACCCACCGTGCGATATCCATGAGAGCAATTTTTTTTTTTTTTTTTTTTGTGATTTTGAATTTATTTTAAACAAAAGCTCAAAAGGTTAAACCTTAGATTTAGAAATTTTTTTTAAAAAAAATTCCACAGCTTTCATATTTACCAAGGGTGCTAATATTAGTGGAGGACGCTGTACATGTTCTTATTTGAGGAGTCAAAAGAGAGTGCCTCAACAAGGACTTCTAGATTAGATATGACAACGAATCTCAATTGCTGCAGAGTCTGTGCAAGTAAATAAATAAAATTTAAACATTGTCATTTGAAGTGATAAAACGCAATATAACGGGTTTTTATTTTTATTTCATTTATTTCTACTCGAGTTTCATAATGTGTGCAGGAGAATATTGTAAGCGGTTCAGTGATTATTATCATTTATTATTATTATTATTATTGTTATTATTATTATTGTTATTATTATTATTGTTATTATTATTATTATTATTATTGTTATTATTATTATTGTTATCATTGTTATTATTATTATTATTGTTATTATTATTATTGTTATTATTATTATTATTATTATTATTGTTATTATTATTATTATTATTATTGTTGTTATTATTATTATTATTATTATTATTATTATTAGCGTAGGAATATACGGAATATTATTTCCTAATATTCCTACCTTGAAACAACTGGGTGGATGACGGAAGGATGGATGACGGAACGGTGGATGATATGAAAGCGGGGATGGTCTTCCGGAGTGTATCCACCGGAGGAAATAAAAGGGTGCACCTATAGATTTCCGCCGTCTTCCTCTGATCGCGTGCACCGTTTCAGCATCACTCCTTCCGATTTCCTTACAAGGGTTGTTTTTATTTATTTATTTATTTATTTATTTATTTATTTATTTATTTATTATTTTTTTTTATTATTATTATTTAGTTTTTTTTTACATCACCGTCAACAGATTACAAAATAATAATAAATAAAATGAAATAAATGAACCGTCGCTTACCGTAAACCGAGCACGTAGCCTATATTTCCGTAAGATTATGCTCCTGAGCCTGTATGGTTGCACACATCCCCCTAACAACAATGATTAGCCAATCAGAAGCGTGTGACTCAAAAACCATCAGAAAAAGTGCAATAAAGTGTGTGGGAATATCACTGAAACATTTTTTTGTTTGTTTGTTTTTGTAAACATTTCCCCTGTTTTCGCATTTTTACCCTATTTATTTTTTTTTTTATCCTGTTTTTATTCAATCAGAACTGGTTAGCTTAATAGCCTAGTTTGCTAGCAAATTGGGTTTCTGGGGTAACTTAGCACACACTGTGTAATTGTTAGCCCAATATAAGGCTTAAATGAGGCCAGTCCTGTCAGATAACTGTCAGTTGACTTTTTGCAGTTGGTGTCCCAGCTATAGTTTTTCATCCTGCTTGGCAAACAAGTCACAGACAGATTTGTCCCTGCCACTCACTTCTGAAAAGTGAAGTCAGTGAACATGAACTCAGTCTGGCATGAACTGAGTGTGCTGTATGAAAGACATTTACAGTTATTCATTTAGCAGACACTTTTATTCAAAGCGACTTACAAATGAGACACACTCACACACCAATGGTAGCAGAGCTGCATGCAAGGTGCTAGCTTGCCATCGGGGGCAACTTAGGGTTCAGTGTCTTGCCCAAGGACACTTCGGCATGGGATCACCCGGGCCGGGATTCCAACCACCAACCCTACGATTAGTGGACAACCCGCTCTACCGACTGAGCCACAGCCGCCCAGACATGATGTCATTAATGCAGTTTGTAGGAAAGTGCGATCAACAGCGCTTCATCGAGGAATTGTATAATTCGGATTCGTCATCTGGGTCAGAAATTGTGAACGTTTCAGGTTGACGTTTGTGAGGTGAAAAAGCAAGAAAAACGTCAGTCACGTATACCGCGATAAAACAGATTTCTTCCTAGCACCAATGCCACTCAAATACTCAAAATGGACGTGCGATGTAGTAATGTAGGCCTGCGCATCTTATTTTGGGGTGCAGGGCAGGACAGGAAAGGAAGGTCAGGAAGCCATTCATTGTTTTATTCCCAGAGGCCCAGGACTGACGAATCCTTTCCCTGAAAAACAACCCAGCATGCTTGTGTGTAAATATACACTCATCAGTCACTTTACTTGGAACATATGTACACCTGTTCATTTAGGCAAGTTAATCAATCAGCCTATCATGTGGCAGGAGCCCAACGCATATAATCATGCAGCTACTGGTCAAGCATTTCAGTTAATGTTCACATCCAACTGGGATTTCTATGACTTTAACCATGACATGGCATGTACACAGGTATGTTGGTGCAAGATGGGCTGGTTTGAGTATTTCAGAAACTGCTGATCTCCTGGGATTTTCACACACACACACGTTTGTACAGTTTACAGAGAATGGTGCGAAAAACAACAACAGCAACAACAACAAAACATCCTGTGAGCAGAGACTCTGCAGGCTGAAACAACTTGGTGATGAGAGAGATCAGAGGAAAATGACCAGACTGGTTTGAGCTGACATGAAGTCTATAGTAACTCAAATAATCACTCTTTACAACCATGGTGAACAGAAAAGCATCTCAGCATGCACAATACACCGACCTTGAGGTGGATGGGCTACAACAGCAGAAAACCACATCGGGGTCCACTCCTGTCAAGTATCTGTGGCTATCATGGGCACACACTCACCCAAACTAGACAGTTGAAGACTTAAAAACGACCAGGCGTGCGTTTGTTTGTTACCAAATCTCCAATTTGGGTGAATCTGCGCCCATGATAGCTTTAGATTCACGTTCTTGGCTAACAGGAGTGGAACCTAATGTGGTCTTCTGCTGTTGTACCCCAATCCACCTCAAAAACGTACGATGATCAGGGCCGATTATACCCTGTCAATCAAAAGAGGGCGGGAAAATACATCGATTTCGTGCTGTATGTAAAGATGATGTCTCTTGTGTGGAATGACGACAAAACTGCAGTTTGTAATCAATGCACCGATAAAATTTTACACTGGACGCTGCAGCAGTGAAGCGAGATTTTATTATATATTAAACATATTTTTTATTTTGAATTAAAGCTCCAGTACACCGATGATGTACTGGCCCTTTAATGTTAATATGAATTAATAAGATTCAATAAGCTAAGACTTTAATCTTCAGAATTGAGTTCATGTGTTAATGTTAGAGTGATGTGTGTGTGTTTATGAGACCAGTTACTGTGAAACAACTTGTTGAAATGGAGAGAATAAAGTTTTTATTTGAATTTCTTTCAGAATCATGGAATTATTATTAATTTAAAAGAAGGCATAAACGGCAGAACTATCGGTATGGGCCGATATCACTCTGAATAATCGGTTATCGGTATCGGCTGAGAGATTTAGTATCAGTGCATCTCTACTAAATACAAAATTTAACTAAAGCTGTCCAGAATCTTCACTCGAAAAAAAAAATGTGTTTAAAAAGCTGTGCATGACAAAACATTCAAATTTACATCATGAAGTCTATGTTTAAGGAAAAGTAACCCAAGTCCATTTCCTTGGTCTTTTGTCACAGCTCTTTAATAAGAACAAATTTAGCGATTTGAAATGAAAAACAATGGAAAAGGAACATATATAAAAGAGAAACAGAATGAGCACTTCCGTGATTGATCCTTAGAAAGTGTGGCTAAATCATTTCAGAACACACATTCAAATTTAAAATAAAAATAAAAAAGGAAAGCAAGTGTGTGTGTGTGTGTGTGTGTGGAAGGGAGGGGGGGGTGAACGAACAAACAAACAGACTATCCAAGTTACGATCCCCCAGCATCTACTAAAAGGACAGAAGGAAAATAAACTCACTCAACTACCTCACATTTTCTTCATGTATGGATACACATCTCACAAGTTACTTATACAAATAAAGCCCAAATAAATTAAAGTGTAACAGATGGCTGAGAATCTAGTCGCAATCCCTGTAAGGTAATAAAAATGGTGGCGTTTAAGACAAGGAACTTAACCTCGAGGGAAAGAATTTAAAGTCTTGCAAGAATCCTCAACTAGACGTGAACGGCTCCAACAGGTGTCTTGGGTGCCATGATTTCACAGGCGGTTAAATTCTTTTCCGGTCTCAGATACTACAACTTGTTGACTTGGGGTCAGTCTCCCTTTTTTTTGGTAGTAAAGCACATTGAAGGGACACACGCTGAGGAGGGGTTACAAGGGGACGTGGCTGAAGAGATACGAGACCGACTCGCCATTGTGGGTCCTCCGAATAGCCTCTGCGAGGATCATTGAAATGTCGATGACCTGAAAAGTGGAAAACGTCGTTATCATCTGAGATCAGCAGCAAGCATTTTAATTAAACAGAGCCTAGTAATTATCAGGTTTCTTTAGTCTATAAATTTAAAACAGGCTGAGATAAAGGCATTGCTAGGTTTGTATGCCCATGCTACTTTCCATGATTTTCATCTAGCTCTCCTTTATGCGAGTATGTTTAAAAAAATTTAAAAAAAGAGAGACTGAGTAACCCTACCAAGCTGCGTTGAGAGTTCGCCAAGGTCATACGGTCAATAAATTATTCAATTTAGTTAGTGTTAGCTGCCTTCGGTTTTATTTTTTTGCCATCTGTTTGTTCGCTCACGTCAGTACAATGAGCAAGGGTCATTAATTAATGAGCAACATACCAGAACTCTAAGAACAGCTTATAGCAGAACAGGACCATGGCTTTGCTATAGAACTGCCAAGGTGCTTCAGGTGTACGTTAGAAAAAAATGCATCACCTCATAGTTCACTTTTAGTCATCATCAAATACCTCAGAAAACTCGTTTATCGTACGGAGACATACTGGGGAGACGTCACTGTCAACTGAAATTGTAAATATGACTGAACACTATTCCCAAAAACAAATTTGTGGAGATGGAACTTAAAAACTAAGTTTGGCTGGTCTTCTTTCGCCAACACAGGACTGGGCGGGGTTAAGACGTTTACTGCAACCAGCCTCTAGAGGGCCTCAGAGACACATTCAGCCCTAGGACATCTCGTTGGCATTCAAACTGATAGCTAAAATTCACGTGTCTGGTAAAAATTTTTCATTAGGACCATGTCAGAAATTCCCTCAGGTCATTGATCAACAAGACATTTAAAAAAAAAAAAAAAAAAAAAAAAAAAGTTTTTCTCACATTGTATTAAGGATCCGGACTTCTGTATATATCTTGTTTGTTTCTCGGGTGATTACAAGCTAATCATTTTGTTTTCACACCTTTAAGTGTCAAGAAAATATTGCAAGTAGAAATGTTTTAGAAAAGGAAATGCATAGTAACAGTCGTCACTGTTTTTCTCATTGAAGTGGTCTATACCGTCACTGCTTGTAACCCAGTAGAGAATAGCGTACAACAGCCTCCATCTCTTTAACTTTGCTTTATGGTTGGTTCATTTGTTTCTCATGATCATACAACTAATTCTGAGCGTTCTTCCTGCAGCCTCATTTAATACGTGTGTATTAAATTAATCCAACCTGAATTTTAGGACAATGCTTCATCTTCTCTTCCTGTGGAATGGTGTTGGTCACAACTACAGCTTCAAAGCAGGCGTTGTTGATGCGCGATATGGCAGGCCCTGAGAAAATGCCGTGGGTAAGGATAGCATACACCTTGGTAGCACCAGCTGATATTAGCCTAGACACATGAGAGTGAGAGAAAGAAAACTTACTACGCTGATCAGTTTGAATTTAAAAGCACGCTATTTTACAGCTGAAGGCCGTTATCAAAGCAACCCGGGCTTCCAGAACACCTCAGCAGCGCCACAGGCTGATCGCCTCCATGACACGCCTTATCAATGCGGTAATTTGTGCAAAAGGATTAAAGCCCTGACCGAGTATCAGTGCATAAATTAACATACTTTATCAGGTCGACATTTCTGTATTATAAATCCTTTATTCGAATATTTTGAGATACTGGATTTTTGACTTGCATAAGCTGTAATCAAGATAAAAACAAACAAAAAAAGGCTTGAAATATATATATATATATATATAAAAATCACTGAAAAAAGTGAGTTACTTGTCAACCGCATGGCAGACGGTGCCACATGTGTCAGCCATGTCGTCAACCAAGATAGCCACACGGTCCTTCACGTCTCCCACCAACACCATACGATCCACCTCATTAGCCTTCTTCCTCTCCTTGTGAATGAGGGCAAAGTCAACATTCAGCCGGTCTGCTATAGACGTGACCCTGCCAGTGGAAAAACACTTTAAAAGTTAAGTATTACGTCAAAGCAAGAGGAAAAACAAAACAACAACACTGACGTAGCAAAAAGAGCACACAGGTGAATGGGCAGAAAATAATGCGGAATCCATCTGTGTGCAAATGAGCACGTGTTATTTAATGGTTGCAATGGAGTCTTTGCTTCTGTTACGCTTTTGATAGTACTTGCAACGCCGAGGAAAGGAGCAGAGAGACGGGGAACGTTTCTAACAACACGTTTACTGCGGTTATTCAGGGAAGTGCTGGACCTCACTGATGTAGATGAATAAATAACTAAATAAAACGAATGCAAAGGTAACATGAAGTAAACTCAGACACCTTCTTGAAATTAGTGTCATGGTGAGACGCAAGAAGCTACGCAGACCTTTTCGCTCCTCCAGCGTCTGGCGAGACGATGGTGCAGTTCTTCCATTCGGGGATGTTTTCCTTTATCCACTTCAGCACAGCGGGCTCAGCATACAGGTTATCCACAGGGATGTCGAAGAAACCCTAAAAACACCGCATTTAGAGCACCAGACTGAACAAGATCGGGTCAAAGGTCACATGGCGATCGGATCCGGTGCAATCAGTTCCAGCTCACCTGTATCTGAGAGGCATGCAGATCCATGGTAATGATATGATCTGCTCCCGCAACCGACAGCATGTTGGCCACCAGCTTGGCAGAGATTGGCGCTCGGCTCTAATAACGATAAATACTTTCAATTAATAAAATGCCTTTCTCTGTACAATATACAGTCCATTCAGCAAGCTTGTTCATTTCCTCTTGAAGTGCAGCTGTGATTCTACCAACAGCAACATGAGACAAATGCGCTTTACATCATGCAAATGACTCAGGCCTGAGTGATGCAACACTCCAAACGCCTGGTTCCTGGAAATCCCTCTGATCGTTTGGGTTATTCTGGTTGTCCACGGTCACCAGCTTATACTTTCACTTTCTACTTCTTGGTATATCCTATACATTCAAAGCGGCTTAGATTAAAGACGTTAAAGCACAACTAGATCGAATCCAAATATATAGCCTTACTCATGATGATAGTTCCTGACTAATAAGCTATCCGTCTGAGATCAGTGATTCCGTAGCTCGTAACGTTCTCGGACAATCTTTCCAACTGCAAGGTTGATATTAATGTGCGATTATGTTCGCGTAACGTCTATAGTAACGTTCATACGAACTCGTCCGGCGCCACGTAGGCTAAGCCGACGGATCACAAACGGAATGTTATTCAACGTAGAAAAAAAAAAAATAGCATACCGATGTAAACTTCATATAGTGATGCTTTTGTGTATGAAGATAGTTATGAGGGATAATATTTCTGGAAGGAGTCTCCAGTATCCGTGCTTCGTAACAGTCAGAGCAGGGGTCGGCAACCCGCGGCTCCGGAGCCGCATGCGGCTCTTTCATCCTTCTGATGCGGCTCTG
>JAFFST010042389.1:54041-64276 GCA_022414735.1 Noturus placidus | reverse complement strand
CAGGTGTGGACAACCACAGTTATAGTACAGATTGTATAGATTGTATAGATTGCCCCCCTTGTTATAACAAGGGGGGCAATCACTTTTTCACACAGGGCCATGATGGTTTGGATTTTTTTTCACCTTTAATAATAAACACCTTCATTTACAAATTGCATTTTGTGTTTACTTGTGTTGTCCTTGACTATTGTTTAAATTGGTTTGATGTTCCGAAACACTTAAGTGTGACAAACATGCAAAGGAACAGGAAATGAGGAAGGGGGCAAACACTTTTTCACACCACTGTAGGTGCGCTTTAATATATATTTCCAAATGTTTCTTTTAAATAATTCAGTTCATCCCATTGCATATATTTCAGGAAGTAAACACAGCCCTCTGCACCCAGTGTGATACATCACACTGTCTCTAACCTAATTAAGTCCATTAATCAAATTATCTGCAGTTATGGCAGAGTCCTTGGTAGAATTTAGGGTTTAATAAGTAGTTAATAGCTGAAACATTAAAAAAAGAAACATCTAGGCATGTTAATAATAAATTCAGTCTGGCATGCTGATCTGCTTTCTGCAAATAATCAGATGATTCACGTGTGTTTTTTCACTGTTAACCACCATTTGGGAGGAAATGTTCCTTTAATCTGGCAGCATACGTAACGAGCAGAACGTGCAATGAAAACATTTCTCCTCAGACGGCCTAAATTATTCCATTAATGGCTCACAGTTTACATTATAATACCAAACACTGTCCTGCCGGGCGTTCTCGGAAATTCATTGATTTCCGGATGCTACGTGCCAACAATCGGACCTTTTTTCTTTCTTTTTTTTTTTATACTGGAAAATTGTTCCTTTCCTGATGAGGCACAGAGTTAGCAGAGAAGGTCAAGTGTTGTGCTGAGCAGTCACCTGCTTACTTTCAGCTACTGAGCTCTGGCACAATCGAAAGAAGTAGAATAAACATTGAAGATAAAATTACCTTTAAAGGAAACGTTTCACTCCGGACTCGCACAAACACAGGGAGAGCATGTGAAACTCCATGTAGACTGTAATATGAGCTCTGGATCGAACCCAGAACCCTGGAGCTGGGCCACTATACCCCACTACTGTATGCCCCACACCCTTCACCTCACCCCGAATGAACAAACAAACAAACAAACAAACACATACTTAAATACATGTGTTGAATTAAACGAGGAAAAAATCAGCGAGCTAACCAGTTCCTTCATTCCTTGATAGCTATGAGCACAAGCAGAGCTGAAAGCAGCCCAAATGTAAGTGCCAGCCAGTTAATTACCTAGCATTCACTGGCTCTGTGTCAACACACACAGCAAGCGTACAGGCAAGCTCGCTAGCTCAGGGTGTACGAGGCATGACTGGACGAGGCTTATTTTTTTCCCTCTATATTTTAAGTGTCTGCAGCTGTCTGAGCCTAAAAAACTAGTTGTTGTTTATTTTTCCCGTCCTTTTGTCCTACATTCATTATCCCTAAGATGTACACTGCAGTCACGTAAATCTTGTCATGCTTAAAAGTGTCTCTAGACCTGTAATATTCATATCATTTGAACGATAACAAAGAATTCTTGAATGATTTGCAATCACGCTATACCACGGATGTCCGAAGTTTCTTCATATGAGGCCTCTGTTTACACAGAACCATGCTGCTTAGACCCGACCCCGAATATGCAACTCACAACGCATATGCAGTTTCACCAGAGGAAGTGGAATGGCGCTGAAATCCACGACGCAGGACGCCGAGCACGCTTTAATTTTAATTTTTTTAATTTATCAATTTGTATAGCGCTTTTTACAATGGTACATTGTCTCAAAGCAGCTTTACAGAAATATCATTTTTACATTTACAAGCGACTTACTAATGAGACACACTCACACACCAATGGTAGCAGAGCTGCATGCAAGGTGCTAGCTTGCCATTGGGGGCAACTTAGGGTTCAGTGTCTTGCCCAAGGACACTTCGGCATGGGATCACCCGGGCCGGGATTCGAACCACCAACCCTACGATTAGTGGATTAGTGGACAACCCGCTCTACCGACTGAGCCACAGCCGCCCCAATGACAACCATTAACCCTCACGCTCGTTTCATTCATTAATTACTGTAGTAATCCATGTCCTACTGATCCATGTTCTTTTATGACAATACACACGATATATATTTCTCAACTACTAACAATAAGTGATATAAATGCTATAAGATATTCTGGGATAATACGGAGAAATGAATGAATGAAGATTTCATATGTTTATTTTGTGTTGAACTGAGCATGATCGTTGACCCAGAAAGCTACCGAAGGTCTTGAGAAGGCATGCTATTCTCCACCCTGAGAGAGAATGTATGTGAGTGTATGACATGTAAGGGGAAGGAAGTTTGAGGGTTTTATTTCGAATTCAATTAAATTAAATTGTAGTGGTGAAGAAAGTTGACGGAACTGAGAATTCGGAGGTTTTTCAGTCGGTTCCTTCTGTTTACTCACCTTCACCCCCACCAACCTCTTACACGAAGTGCTTACTGCTCTCCTCTCTCTATATCTTTTCCTGTTTTCTTCTACTACATAAAAATCTTTAAATACAGTGAAGTGGCACGCACCATGTTACCCAAGCATCGCCAATCAACGGATGTTTCTCTCTTTCTCTCTCACTCATCCTCTTCCAAGAAGTCGCTGTATCATGTGGCCATCTGCCAGCAAAACTCAATTTATTATGATTTAATAGGTAAGCTCATGAGGAAATCCAGCATAGAACGTTCACCATGAGGCAACTCTGGAGTCTAATTTTCATTCTGATCAACAAATGTCCCAACCCAATCAAATCTGCAATGCTGAGCAGCTGTCTTTCGTCTGCCTGCAATAACACAAGCAGTAATCTAATCCACTAGTTTTTTCTTTCAGTAAATGTATGAAGTATATCATAGCACATCTTCACTGGTTGGACATACAAAGATGAGAAAAAGACCAGCAACTAGATTAAACCAAACATATATTATCGGGGCGGCTGTGGCTCAGTCGGTAGAGCGGGTTGTCCACTAATCCACTAACCATGGGGTTGGCGGTTCGAATCCCGGCCAGGGTGATCCCATGCCGAAGTGTCCTTGGGCAAGACACTGAACCCTAAGTTGCCCCCAATGGCAAGCTAGCACCTTGCATGCAGCTCTGCTACCATTGGTGTGTGAGTGTGCTCTCATTAGTAAGTCACTTGTAAATGTAAAATGTAAATGATGTTTCTGTAAAGCTGCTTTGAGACGATGTACCATTGTAAAAAAGCGCTATACAAATTGATAAATTAAATTAAATTAAATTAAATTAAATTAAATTATATTATTATATAATTACTTCGTGTGGGAGAAGACATGCGGATTATCAAAATCCATAGCTGGTTCAGCACTATCCTGTGTGATTGAGTGTGAGGGGAAAAGATAGCAGCGTTAGATCTCGGTCTTCGGTTCGTTCAGCTCGGCTTGGTCCGCTCAGTTCTCTTAGACTACAGGGAACACATGAAGTTATTATTTTGTCTGGTGTCCTGGGTGCTCAGGGTGACACTGTCTGTAGTGCTCATGCCGCTAGCAGTCTGGGGTAAGTAGTACTTCTACATTTACATTTACATTTACTCATTTAGCAGACGCTTTTATCCAAAGCGACTTACAAATGAGACACACTCACACACCAATGGTAGCAGAGCTGCATGGAAGGTGCTAGCTTGCCATCGGGGGCAACTTAGGGTTCAGTGTCTTGCCCAAGGACACTTCGGCATGGGATCACCCGGGCCAGGATTTGAACCACCAACCCTACGATTAGTGGATTAGTGGACAACCCGCTCTACCGACTGAGCCACAGCCACCCACTTCTACAACAATCCATCCTGCTTAGGACACCCTGGGGTGTATAGGACAAACAGACCACCAGTCTGGGGCTTGATTCATTGATTGCAAAATCCTGCAAGGATCTTTTAACTGGCTGTGAACTGGAGGGGAGCGTGGTGAGCATGCTAGAGGTGACAGGACACATGATGAGGTAATATCATTGCAGGGGGAGGACAGTGTTCCACTGGGAAAACTTTGTCAAGGAAAGGAGTGTTATGGATATAGGTTAGGTATGGTATGGGTATGGTATGATATGGTATTAGGGGTAGTGGTAGCTCAGTTATTAAGATGTTAGACTATTGATTGGAAGGTCATGAATTCAAATCCCAGCGCTGCCACTTCTGGCGTCCTGCACAAGGCCCTTAACCCTCAACTGTTCAGATGTATAAATGAGATACAGTAAGTGTAAGTCACTCTGGATAACTGCTAAATGCCATAAATGTTTTGGGTTAGTATGGTGCATACAGCTCCTCTGCCTTCTCCTGCCATGAGTAGACCTTTTGTCACTCCACTAATGAGCTGCCAGCTGGGGAAGCCTGATGCACTTATCGCCGTCCAGCTGTGAGCACTCGGGATTAACACAACTCAGGAACTTGTTATTGTTTTGGTGGCTGTCCTGTGGTGTCACTCACACTTCTCCTGAATCCATATATCCACTCCAAGATGCTCAATTTTGATCATTTACACCTATTGTGTAGGTGGATGTTTTATCAGGTAAAACGATTAGCGGATTAGTGGACAACCCGCTTTACCGACTGAGGGCGGCTGGGGCTCAGTCGGTAGAGCGGGTTGTCCACTAATCCGCTAATCGTAGGGTTGGTGGTTCGAATCCCGGCCCGGGGGATCCCATGCCGAAGAGTCCTTGGGCAAGACACTGAACCCTAAGTTGCCCCCGATGGCAAGCTAGCACCTTGCATGCAGCTCTGCTACCATTGGTGTGTGAGTGTGTCTCATTTGTAAGTCGCTTTGGATAACAGTGTCTGCTAAATGAATAAAAAAAAAAACAAAAAAAAAAAAACTTCTGACTGTACTACTGATTGAACCCCATTTGTTACTCTGCAGAGCACCTCTGTCAGCCCTTCTCGACCCCATCCACCAGGAGAAAGGGAACGCCACTGAATAAATATTACTTGGGTGTTGGAGCATTCGCATCACATCTGTGACACTTGACAGCGATCGTGGCAGGGTTGCATCTGGTGCTGATAGTTGTGTGAAGTATTAAGTGCAACAGCTTTTGCTGGATATTTTAAGCACTATGTACACTTTTAGACATACTTATATTGTCAGTCACCATAACTATAGAGTAGAGCTCATTTTTCCCATACCTACTACGTGTTAATTGCCCTTTATTCATCACCAGCGTCGGTTTCTGACCATTGTACTGACTTTAGCTTGTTATTTTGGTTGGTGGAAGCAATTTTACAAGCATACTTTACATGTACATTTACCTTATATGGACACCTGGCCATCCTACCCATATGTTGTGGTGACAGCCTCCAGTCTTCTGGGAAAGCTTCCCACTAAAATGTAGAACGTCGCTGTTGGGATTTGTGCCCATTCCACCACAAGTTCATTAGTAAGGTCAGACGGGCAGCTGTGGCTCAGTCGGTAGAGCGGGTTGTCCACTAATCCACTAATCGTGGGGTTGGTGGTTGGAATCCCGGCCCGGGTGATCCCATGCCGAAGTGTCCTTGGGGCAAGACACTGAACCCTAAGTTGCCCCCGATGGCAAGCTAGCACCTTGCATGCAGCTCTGCTACCATTGGTGTGTGAGTGTGTCTCATTTGTAAGTCGCTTTGGATAAAAGCGTCTGCTAAATGAATAAATGTAAATGTAAATGTCAGACACCGATATCGAGTGAGAAGACCTGATACACAATCAAAATTCCAATTCATCCCAAAGGTGTTCATTGAGATTGAGGTCAAGGCTCTTTGCTGGCCAATCAAATTAGTGCGGTTTTATAAGTTTTATTGAACATCTTGCAGAATCATCTACGGTTCTTCTGGAAACTTTGACTGTCGCACTCGCTTCTTATTTTTGCAGCAAAAACCCAGCAGCCATCATTATCTTTTATGTCTGAAAAGTGGTCTCTTACCACATAATACATTACTTTCTTTACAGACATACACACATTTTTTTTTTCCAAAACCTTTTGTAATGCTTGGAAATCTAGAATGTTTTGGTACTGACTCGATAATGTAGGGTGTTTAAGACTTTTGCACAGTATTGTACATGGAAGCCAATATAGTGTACACCATTCACCAGATGTCTTTATACGTATATCCAAACAAATGTTTCGTAGACTTGATAATCGCAAATCATACCGTGGTAGTACAAATAGACCAGGATGTTAGAAACGCTATAACTCTGTTAGAGAGGCGTTAGTAAGGGAATTGGGACAGCTAGGAAAAACATTGAGTGCCAGTGTACATGGATTTCTGTGTAGGTTTAGTGCTAAATTGTTTAGTGAAGACGTTGGTCTCCAATCTTCATTAGAAGATTACCAATAACTCCATTGTTTGGACAATCAAAGGACATTCAATCCACCACCTGGTAGCCCATGCAGGGAAGAGTCTTGATGTATGTCTAGTTTGTATCTTGATGGATGGTGGGTCCAGTTGATGTGTGCTCGTAAATTGAAATGAAAGTGATGTATATCAGGTTTGACAAGTGCGTTCAGGTCTGTGTGAGCTGACCCATATTTGTACAGTATTATATATAAATATACAGTTTTCAAAGTCATTTGGGAACACTTTTAAAAGGAAGTGTTGTTGTTCTGGCGCATTGATCCATTGTAAAACTCCACAATGATGACTGAGGTGTAACCATAGAGACAACAGGCATCTTTTTTACTCTAAAAAGCTTCCCACATCCCACTCAAGTGTACCTTACCAGGCAATTGAGACCTACACTGAAGATCTTCTCACCATGGCTCTTCAAGCAGCGCACAGTCATGTCTGCTCCCGAGACAGCACTGAGGATAACGCCGCATCCATGATTTCAAAATAAAAACAAGTGACATTTTATATGACAGAAAATAAATGCTAAGAAACAGTCGCGTTTCATCTTGGACATGGGACAACATGACCAACTGTACAAAAGCGATGGGGTTCGCTCTTAAATATAAGGTGTCCATTGTGCATAAGTGCATATGGTGTATGTTTATATACAGTTAATGAACGCCAATTTTTGTAATGTAATGATACGGGTACAAACGCTTGGTAAGGTGCTTACACTCAATACTTCGCAAAGTCATTGTGTTCAAACAGTCTTTATACTGTGTTTGTGAGTGCTGTGAATTTGATGAAGGTGTGCATGATTCCAAGTGTTCTCGCATGGAATTGCAGTCCATGGCGGCCATGTTTGTAGGCCGCAGTGCAGGATGGGAAATCCTGGGAAGTCACTGGTTTTCTGTGATATTTTATCATTAAATTCTGAGTTTTCTGACTTTTTCGGGTTCAACTTTTCATCGACAAGTCTGTTTTCACTAGAGTTACATTTTGTAAATGTGCTCTACATATAAAGATTATTATTATTATTATTATTATAACATACTGTACACATTAGTCACAGTGTTGTTCAACTGCCTGCTCATTGTGTCGTCAGAGGCAGCCTGTAATCGATTCATGCAGCAGGGCTTTACTCCTTTAGTCTGTCTAGCTTTAGCTCGTTCTTATCTGAGCTCTCTGTTCAGCGTATGAAAGCTCCCATTTTACGCTAATGCTAACTAACTAACCAGACAAAGTCTCTGTCGTAACTCGTAGTGCAACTGCTGTTCTGCTGTATTGAGCTCTGAAACTTGGATTTGGATCCATTAATATTTACATTTAAGTCATGATAAGGGCAGACGGCCTTATCCAACGCGACTTACAGAAGTGCTTTGAAGTCTCTATAATAAATACATCCCGATACTAGTTCACTAGGTCACGGACTGATAATACCGTCAGTCGAAAAACTCTGTCGGGAGGTCATATAGTAAGAAAAACATGCTGACAATAAGAATTATTGATTTTATTTTTAATGAAAAGTGCCCATTTATGTAAGTACTTTAGGAAGAGGTAGGCCTTTAGACGTCGTTGAAGACATCTAGGGGAAGTTCATTCCACCACCTAGGTGCCAGAACAGAGAAGAGTCTTGACGAATGCCTTCCTTGTACCCTGAGAGATGGGTGCACCAGCCTAATGGTGCTAGAGGTTCGGAGGGAGCGTGGTGCATTGAAAATTGTGAGTGGAAAAAGAAGCTCTTTCTGTGTTGCCTTTAGGAGCGAATCCTAATTGTTATCACTTATGTTTGAGATTTTTCTCCACTCCTATTTAACACAAGTGTACCTGCTCTAGCAATGTCGCCTTGACCGAGAATAATGATACAATACAGCAGCGACCAATAATGACCTAATCAATCACAAATATTCGATATAGATTCATTTGATGTGTTTTAGGGTGCAGATTTCCTATAAATCAGTATATAAATCTGGCTCATCACTCATGCATCGACGATGATGACTGTTGTGTATGGGCAATCACATTTTCTAATGGGGAGCCTTGTTCTGGTTATCACATTAGTGCTGCTAATAGCAGTAATGATGGTTTTGTATGGAGAAAAAAAAAAGTGCCATTGACAACAGATGGGCTGCATGGAGGAAAAAAGAAAGGGATGCTACAGTGCTTTCATATTTTATCAGACTGACAGCAAAATGGAAGAGTATTTTCCTCTTTACTCTGCACGCCATGACAGAGAAACACGTAGCTCATCCCCCTCTTACTCTAGATTATTCCAACAGCACTCAAAAGCCCCCACACATGCCCACGACGAAAGCCTGCAAAACCCACACACAGCCATTATATACATAAGCTGTCTTTACAGTCAGTACATGTGAGCCTATATTTACAACGCCATTCAGTCAGTTTAAAATCATCTATGAACTCAGCTTACACCTCAAGCCTGTGTCTCCATCGTCTTCTCTTGCTATCAACCCAAATTAGCCCTTAGTGTGTGTGTGTGTGTGTGTGTGTGTGTGTGTGTGTGTGTGAGTGCATTGCTAAATAAATGATCACATACATACAAACAGATATACATTTTTAGAATAAGAGTATTAAACGGTACCATTCCTTGTCAGTAGGGAGGTACCTTCAGTGGTATACCTTTTTATAGTTTAAAGGATTACTCGATAAAAGCTAAATAAATGTAAATAAATTAGTCCTCAAGGTCTAATTATGTAGCTTAAATAATTTCTAAAGGTATACTACATCCACATTACCAGGTACCACCTTTGTGACAAAAAGGGTGCAGTTTATTACATTTATTTATTTATTTATTTTAATGTGTGTACACACTCGGATATGCATGGGCACAGATGAGCACTGTTCAATCTTGGTGTTACACACACCTTTCCTGGAGCTGCAGGTTGAGCAGGTTATAGTAATGATGAGTCTCTAGGTGTGTGTGTGTGTGTTTGTGTGTGTGTGTGTGTTTATTTCTGACTAGAAATAAATGCTTCCTCAAAGCCAGTGGCTATATTATTCAGTGCTGTGTTCATCTAAACATGCCAAAACACTGGAGCAGCTTTTTTTTTGTTGTTTTTTTTTTTCCCCCTAACTGGCAGTCTTCCACATTCTTCCCACTCCAACTTGACTTAGAATCAATCTTCATGACTTCTAAGGCTTTCTTCTTCAATCCATCTCAAGCGGCCTTTCTTTGGTTTGTTCAATGAAGCCGTTTGATGGGGGTAAACACTAAAGGGGAGAATGTGAAGCAAATATTCTGTGTGAAGTCCAGCTGACTAATAACCTCAGAGAAAGGAAATAAGGAAATTCTATCTGATGCGTTTTCTTGGTCTTTTCATATTGTGTTTCTCATTCTTTGTTTGTTTGTTTGTTTGGTTGGTTGGTTGGTTGTTTGTTTGTTTGGTTGGTTGGTTGTTTGTTTGGTTGTTTGGTTGGTTGTTTGTTTGTTTGTTTGGTTGGTTGGTTGGTTGTTTGTTTGGTTGGTTGGTTGGTTGTTTGTTTGGTTGTTTGGTTGTTTGTTTGGTTGGTTGTTTGTTTGTTTGGTTGGTTGTTTGGTTGGTTGGTTGGTTGGTTGTTTGTTTGGTTGGTTGTTTGGTTGGTTGGTTGGTTGGTTGTTTCTCACCAGATTGTAGAAAAATGTATTTAGGGACTGATGCCTCTTTTTTTCCATTTCAATCAAAATGAAGCAATGAACATTTCATGGTGGTTCTCAAAGAGGAGTCTGTGTTCCTCCTCGGGTCCTTGAATTATAGCCCAGAGGTCCCTGTTTTTTGTTTATTTTTTTTTTAGTTACTGTGGTGAAAATCCCAACCCAATGTTGTCAAATCTATTTATTGTGTTATTGAGTTACTATAATTTCCCTGTTT
>JAFFST010042387.1:7500-11939 GCA_022414735.1 Noturus placidus | reverse complement strand
TAATATATATATATATATATATATATATATATATATATATATATATATATATATATTACTTTTACTCTGTAAAAGTCTGGATATGGAGGAGGTAGCAATAACGACAACAAACAAACAAACAAAAAACTAAACTAAACTGAATGCACGTTAAAAGCTTGTCTTTTCATTACATATGATCGACTCTGTATACCGTATATCCATTTTTCTGCAAGCGTTCCACATTATACATCGAAAACCTCACCTTTTAAAGCTCAGGAGCAAATCTCGACAAGAGAGAAGCAGCTTTCTTGTCGTTCCTGGTTGACTAACAGCGAAAGAAACCTAAACTGTACTGTGGAATGAATGAAAGCTCTCGTTAAGATACACGCTGACCAGCAAGACCTCGGAAAAACCCGGAGAGTCGTCCTAAATAACGCCAACCTTGAGCGTGCGGGGTGTAATGAATTCACGGCGGAAATGGAAAGAGTAATTCTTTCCCCTGTCTCCTGGACAGGCGGTCCCTCTCCAGCCTATAAACGCTTTCCCAGTGTACGACGTCACGTTTCCATACATCCATCCATCCATCTTCAACCGCTTACTCCTTTATCAGGGTCACGGGGAACCTGGAGTCTATCCCAGGAGGCATCGGGCACAAGGCGGGGTACACCCTGGACAGAGTGCCAGTCCATCACAGGGCACAATCACATACACACACACACACACATTCATACACTACGGACACTTTAGACACGCCCATCAGACTAACATGCATGTGTTTGGACTGGGGGAGGAAACCGGAGTATCCGGAGGAAACCCCCGACGCACGGGGAGAACATGCAAACTCTGCATGTCGAGTCCCTGGAGGTGTGAGGCGAACGTGCTAACCACTAAGCCACCGTGCGCCCAATACGTCACGTTTCCCGTGATTCATATCACGGCCGGCATTTTGTCAGTCAAATTGTAGGGCGAACGCTGTAGATTACACGTATACACCGATAGGATTTCGAGCCCTCGGAAGATTCCAAAGAACTCCGTGAAGACCTATGAGAACGGAGGCGTCCTTTATAAACCGTTACGCTGGACTTTGATTGGAAATCGATCTATTAATAGACTCACAAAATGGCCGACGCTGATCGTGACCCAGACACAAGCAAAGCAACCTACAGAAACCATCACTGAAATTCTAATAGTTTTCACTACAAATACCACTACAGACCATTAAAACCATTACCATTATTGGCCCGTAATGGTATCCACTAGACATAACATAGAAGACAACAAATTAACAGTAGAGACGAACAGAGACCATTACAGTTTCCGTTAATACTGTACCAATACAATTCCCATTCTACCCATTAAGACCATTACAAATTCTATTATAATACGCAAGATGCATCTTAGCTAAAATATGTAGCTCGCTAACAAATCAAGCAAGCTACTGAAGATGTGACAGCTTATATTTATATATTATATTTATTCATTTAGCAGACGCTTTTATCCAAAGCGACTTACAAATGAGACACACTCACACACCAATGGTAGCAGAGCTGCATGCAAGGTGCTAGCTTGCCATCGGGGGCAACTTAGGGTTCAGTGTCTTGCCCAAGGACACTTCGGCATGGGATCACCCGGGCCGGGATTCCAACCACCAACCCTACGATTAGTGGATTAGTGGACAACCCGCTCTACCGCCTGAGCCACAGCCGCCCTTGCTTAGATTTGCTTAGGTCAGCTAACGCGCTAATGCTAGCTTGATAATGAAGTTCAGATCTGCATAGCTCACTGGTATGATTAGCATAATTGTTCAAAAATACGTTCCGTTCTCGGACAATTTCTAAAACAGTTTCGAGTAGCGTGTCGACGCACGTATTTACTCTCGCGTTTAATTTTACTCCTCTGTACTCGTTCCTCCACTGCAACTTAAACACAATGATGCTAAGCACACCGAGGACCTCTGTGATACGAGATCATGTGTTAGTCATAAACGGTAAACGTCGTACGGTTTGAGTGAAGTGCGTCTATACAAAGAGACGGCGTGAAACACTTTCCACTCAAGGCGCACGTTCTCGGCGTCGTCGTGTGGGATTTCGTTGGAGATGATCTCCAGTGAGAGTTAGTCGCACATGTCTGATTCCCCTGTGTATCCGACGAGACGCTGCAATTTATCTCCTTTCCATCAGAAACCCCAGGGCGCTCAATCACACCTGACCACGTTTCATTTTTTTAAAGACGCAATCTCACCGGTTGCTGAGCGACACGGATAAATAGGCCGAGCGGGCTCCAATGGATTCTTTTTTACGCCTCTATAAATCTTCTCCTGGTCTTACGGGCAGGAAATATCTTTCATGTCGGACCATTCGTGCGTATCTTAACCGTAACCGACTTCAGCTGTTTCATTTTGGCCGAACGGTAGAATCAACACAAAGGTTAAGCTTCTGACTGATCTCATGTTGCTGTTCTACTCCGGTTAACTCAGCGTGTCCTGCTACAGAGTCACAGCCGCACTGATTCTGTCCCTATCACCCCAGCATAGTCTGTACGCTTAGACCCTCCCCCCATCCTTATATGGTCGACAGCTATTTAACTTCCCAAGAGTATAGTAGTTTATATAAATATAGGAATAACGGTTCGAGAAAGCTAAAGGGCAAATCGCTGTTACTGTCAAATGTAAGCAAATATGGCAAAAAAATTAAAAGTGCCTTACCATTTAAAAGGAAAGGAATACAGTCTTGTGTTAAATATACTCATAGTGCATCCGTAGATTTCCTTAGAACTGTCTAGACGAGGATGTAAACTCCTCAGACGCTGAAGAAAAGCACTAGCACTAGAATATTGCTTGTGTGTGCATGTGCGAGACAGGTACTCGGGACACTTCCCCTCCACGCCACAAGAGGTCACACTCACTGGAATTCTAGCATGACCTCTGACATCAAACCAACTTCCGGGTTACTTCCTGGGTCTCACACTGTATAAACAGGTCACGGGTTCATCGTGACGTCTCTTGGAAGTTCTGAGACGTCGTTCTAGCGTTGTCTTTACGTCCGTCGACCCTTGCTTTGTTTTTGTGATTTGGATCACGCCTGGACGGATCCGTCTGGTCTGTCACACTGACACAAAGGATTAAACCTCATGCTCTCGGGTCCTCACTCTGCCACCGAGTCTCCAGGGTTCCAATGTCTTTGGGGTTTTTTAAGGGCAATAATAACTTACTTTCATTCGATCATTCATTTGCAAAGGCCATAATGTCACTTATATAGCGCACTTATATAGCGCTTTTATCCAGAGTGCTTTACGCTGTGTCTCATTCACCCATTCACACACACACCAATGGGAGCAGAGCTGACATGCAAGGCGCTAGCTTGCCATCGGGGGCAACTTGGGGTTCCGTGTCTCGCCCAAGGACACTTCGGCATGTGGAGTCACATGGGGCGGGATTCGAACTGCCAACCCTATGATTAGTGGACAACCCGCTCTACCACCTGACCCACAGCCGCCGCACGTGCAGCTTGTTATTCCACTTACACAAGAGAAGTAACAGCCGCTGTGTTCTTCAATATCAGCGAGGTGCTCGACCCTGTGAAGTTCCAAAATTAGATTAATGGCACGCATTCACTTAATAATCTGATTACTGGCCCTCGTGATATTTCTTTATTACTTGAAAGGCGGTAATGGCTTTAATTTAGCACGCACGTGTTGGAGGTCGGAGTCTTTTTGACAGACTTATGTGTTTTTTTACGCATAAGGACACGATATTATTGGACTTGGTATTGTGAGCAGCGAATACAGTATTAGAAAGTGCATCATTATGGCAATTTTGTTGCAGAGGAGCAATTACGAGAGGACAAACGGAGGGGTTTTTTTTTTTTGCCCCGGCGTACGAGTGAAAATGTCGGCAAAATCCCCAGAGATTTTTAAAAAGGCGCGTCTTAGACACCTTGTTTAGATGATGAAGCATTTCCGTTATGACTCACGCCTCCATTAGAGTTGAACAGTGAGTGGGAACGCTAATGGAGCTCGAGGCAAGCGGAGCTATACATTAGCGCTGAGCGAGCATCACTCGTGACAGCGAAGGACCGAGCCTAGTGTTCACTTCAGAGAAGTGAGTGCTACTTGACTAGGAGTGAAAGAAAAGCACGTGCCGGCGGTTAATCCGGATCTCAGCATGATGAATAGCTTATAAGCGCCGCAGATCGTTACACAGTAGGTCAAGTGCGACACATGAGAAGGACAGAGAGAGAACTCATTACACGCCCTTATTTATTATTTATTTATTTCATGTGATCGACATGAAAGATCGATTTCAATCCGTTAAAGGAGCGCAGATTAGAACAGGAAGGGGAGGTGTTTTGTGTATCATTAGGAACGGTTAGAGAAGTGATCGTTAGTTTACTCTGGAACCTTGTTTCTCTTGGTTCTCGCTCTAGAGGAGGTGTGGCTTGTGGTTGGCAAGAATGTTAATG
>JAFFST010042386.1:2716-16699 GCA_022414735.1 Noturus placidus | reverse complement strand
AAAGAGAGAGGTGTGTGAAAGAGAGAGGTGTGTGTGTGTGTGTGTGTGTGTGTGTGTGAAACTAGCGATCAAGAGAATATTGACTGTACTTGGGGAAAAGAATGTGATTGGATGACTTCACATTACAGACAGCTCAAGCCCCACCCACCTTACACGTTTATGGGTCACTAGCACTCACACAGACTCACATTTAAAACATATACTTGACCCTTTCTCCCCGAGATGGAAGCTAATTCTGCACACACACACACACACACACACACACACACACACACACAGTGTGGTTTAAACGGCTGTGCTAAAGTCGCTGTTCATTTCCTGCCTCCCAGCTCGTATCCCAGGCTACCTTGGGGCTACCTGTCTGGCCAATTACCTGCTGAGCTGTAATGAGCTGCTGCCACGAGCCAAACACACACATGCACTCACACAGACAGACACACAGACACACACTCGTGCACACATACACACGTACACACACACACGCGTACTCACACAGACAGACACACACTCGTGCACACATACACACGTACACACACACACGCGTACTCACACAGACAGACACACACTCGTGCACACATACACACGTACACACACACGCGTACTCACACAGACAGACACACAGACACACATACACACGTACACACACACGCGTACTCACACAGACAGACACACACTCGTGCACACATACACACGTACACACACACGCGTACTCACACAGACAGACACACACTCGTGCACACATACACACGTACACACACACGCGTACTCACACAGACAGACACACAGACACACATACACACAGTGTTCTGGGAGGTGAGGTGGGAATACGTCGGACATTTCCCTGTAAAACAGCAGTAACGCAGGATGAATAAAGGATTCAGTGTTATCTATTTTTTACAGCACAATCTATAAATAAGTGAAACATGCAGAGATAAACAATCCATCAGAGAGAGAGAGAGGGAGAGAGAGAGAGAGAGAGACAGTACACACTTCGAGTACGCTAGATCAATTAATGCAAATGTAAAAGAGCTTGTGAAAAACTAATAAAGCGTCCAAGACAGGATGAAAGCTGCATCTAAAGCAGCCAATGATTTAATACTTGAGCAGAATGGTACGTGATCTAATCCAGTTTTATACAAATATTTTAATAAAAGTTTGAAGTGTTTACTTTAAGGCCAATGTTGGGATTGACAGCTACAGAGGCCACGTCTCCTTCCTCTTCACTGGGATTGAAAGACCCAGAGGCCACACCTCCTTCCTATTTCACTAGGACTGACAGCTACAGAGGCCACACCTCCTTCCTCTTCACTGGGATTGAAAGACCCAGAGGCCACACCTCCTTCCTCTTTCACTAGGACTGACAGCTACAGAGGCCACACCTCCTTCCTCTTTCACTAGGACTGACAGCTACAGAGGCCATGTCTCCTTCCTCTTCACTGGGACTGACAGCTACAGAGGCCACACCTCCTTCCTCTTTCACTGGGACTGACAGCTACAGAGGCCACACCTCCTTCCTCTTCACTGGGATTGAAAGACCCAGAGGCTCCACCTTCTTCCTCTTCACTGAGACTGACATACCAAGAGGCCACACCTCCTTCCTGCTTCATTGACACTAACAGACTCAGAGGCCACACCTCCTTCCTCCTTCACTGCGACTAACAGCTACACAGGCCACGCCTCCTCCAAAGCCTGGTACATACCGTTCTGTGACCAGTGCACCACCATCCTGGAGGTGAGCAAGTCAGATAAAGAGAGACAGACAGATGGAGGGAGCAGAGGAGGGAGAGGAGAGGAGTGATTGAAGTGGTGGTAAACGGAGGTGGTGAACGAGGGCAGCGCTGACCATCACCATCAACGGAAAAGCTCATCGTTATTGACTTCACCAAGCAGCCACTGGAGACTGACGCCTCAGGCTCTTAGCACATGCACACACACACACACACGCACACACACACACACACACACACACACACACATTAAAAGACTAATGCTAAATGATTACAGGTCAACTAAGAGAGGGATGGGGCACACAGTTGCACCTTTTAACTATTTTTCTTTTTTTCCCACACAGATATGAACACATGTAAAATAACGCTACGTGTAAACACCATCGTCGATGCGTTTACAACAAAATTTCATACGGAATCTGACATTTGCTGGTGCAACCTGTCCCTTCGGCAGCCATCTTGGGAACAGCAAGCACACCTCGAAGTCATAGTCAAGCTAACGTTTCAAACACTGTTCAAATCTGACAGAATTAGCATAAATAATTCGTGCATTTGGTTCAAGTAACAAAAAACATACTCTCTGTGCTCAGTTTGTGGCTAAAGCTTAGCCATTTTGTTTGTTTTTAATCGCTGTCTGTGAATATTTGTCTACAAAGCTGAAGCTAAGCATGTATTAGCTAAGGAATTAGCTAGCGAACAAAGAGAGAAATGTGTGTATTTTAGCTTAACGGCTACATGCTAGCTAGTAATTATATACCGTATACTGTAATATACACACTGTACATATATAATAAACAAACACACAGTATGTGAGCTAACACACTCTCTCTCTCTCTCTCTCTCTCTCTCACACACACACACACACACACACACAGCAACAGCAACATGAAAAGGCTAAACAGATTACAGGTTGAATATGGGCCAGAGCTCTGACAGATGGAGCGGGCCATTTAGAATCGCGCTCACCCAGACACACACCCGCATATACACACGCAAAGCGCCTGGGGGGTTTCCACGGTGACGGGACACGTTAGCGTCAGCCGCTCACAGCTGCCAGACCGCACCACGAACCGCGACGTGATTGGTTACTTACTCGCTGCTATGAACACTCAGGCGGAAAAAAGATATGAAATATTGGAGGGGGGGGGTTGTTCACTGGACTACAGTGGAAGTCAGAAGTTCCTGGACATACTCTGTGTCCTGGTGAGACGTCTGCGTGTGTGTGTGTGGGGGGGTTGTAGCTGTGTGTGTGAGCGACAAAAGAATCAATTCAGGTGTTTATAAAAATGATGAGCAAAGGTCACATGATTCATGAGTCGATTCCTTGAATCTTTGAATTGACTCATTCACAATCGACACATAAACGATGCTAGTTCTTGAGGCTTCAGCGTACTTCGTGAGGAAACGACTCCCACGCGCAACGCGACGTAATTGCAGGACAAATATTGCGTGGACCCGAACGTGGCGAGAACGAACTCCGCACACGATCACGCTACGTAACCGAGCCTGTATTCCGGTATGGCGTGAACGCAGCATGCGATCGAAGACGTTGAGGAGCGGCCATCTTCTTCCTGTGGTAACTGCAGAGGGTAAATGGACTCACGAAGGAAGGTGGTTTGGTCTCCGCACGACCCTCGTGTACGTCGTCTCCGTACGTATTGCTCCGTTCCATCGATACGTTCTGGATGGAAACCAAATTGTACGCAAGTCATTCTCACACAATCATTTTTCGATCCTTATCTGTAATCGTATCCACGTTCGCTTTTTGGTATCTCCACACAACCTTTTTTCAATGACGCTCTCACGTAAATTCGCTCCGGACAAGATGGCGTACATCCGGTACAAAACAAGCGGAGCTACTTAAAATAACGAGTTGATGAGGAAGAACAAAGTGCGAGCTTTGGAGTTGCACTTTGTGGCAGAGTTTTTAGTGTCGAAGCTAGTTTGAAACGGAACGAAGCCGATCTAGTAGCTAGCAAATGACCCAAGGAATCCAGAAGGGCCAATTTGGGTGTCAATTAGAAAGCGCGAGTGTGTACCAGTATGTGTGTGTCTCTGTGGCTGTTGGAAACTGGTTAACCCTTAAGTGTTTTGCCCTGAGGACGTCATTAAAACTTCAGCAGTGCACCTGGGAGGAGCTGCGGCTAATGCAAAAGAGAGACAGGGAGAGAGAGAGAGAGAGAGAGAGAGGCTGTATATATGTACGTATCTCTCTCTCTCACACACACACACACACACACACACACACACACACAGCTCGAGTCTGGAAAGCTGGATGATATTTATAATTGATGGTTTGCTCTTCATTTGTGTGGTCATGGGACGTACGTCTGCAGCCTAATTTCATGACAAATTGGGGTTTTTTGGGGGTTTTATATATATATATATATATTTTTTAATTCAGGTTGTTACTTTGGTTTGACACATTTGCTTTGACACACACACACACACACACACACACACACACACACACAAACAGCTCTCCACTCTCCAGTGATGGAGCAATGAAAGATAGATGTAAGGATGAATCATAAATGCAGGAGAGAGCAAGAGAGAGAGAGAGAGATGCACAGTATATCACATCAAGGTGTGTGTGTGTGTGTGTGTGTTTTGAAGAGCAGCCCTACAATTCTCCTCGAAAAATAAAAGTCAACTCAAACAGAGAACAGAGAAAAGGGGAAGAAAAACTTCACATTTATTTGTCAATTAGTTGTTTGTGTGGTGTTGTTGTTTTTTTTTTTTTTTTTTTTTAAACAGTATTGTATTATTCATTCCATTATTGATCAGGTGTTAATTGAATTTAAAGAAAGCGTGAATTATGCAGCACGCGCTCGTTATGCACGGGGAGATCCACGTCCACGGGAGGGCACAGACCTTGACTCTGCCAGTTCAACATCTGAATGCGTAATTTCCCCGGCTTTCCATGGTGCATTCCTAATGAACAGAGTCAACATCAGTGTGTGTGTGTGTGTGTGTGTGTGTGTGTGTTTTCCCAGACAATAAGCTGCTTCATAAATCAGTCTGCTCAAAAAAGAGAATCAACGTAGAGTCCCACTTCACGGTTTAGTTTTTATCCCATTAGCGTTGACGTTGCGAATCGTTTCCTGTCGAGTGTCCTCAGCAAGCCCCGCCCACTCTCAGAAGGAACCTCGGTTACAATGTTTAGCTAGCTACGTCGGGTTATGTAGCTATGTATGTAAACGTAAATGTATTTACGAAGCAGTTTAGTCGTCTTAAAGCACCGTGACCCGGGTTAACGAGTATGCGAATGTTAATGAGAATATTTTCTGAGCGTGAGTATCTTCGCTCGGTCGTGACCCGGTCTCTCGCTTCGGCTTGTCGGAAAACGCAACACGGAACGCGACAGTCGGTCAGGATATGACGTCGGCGTTTGAACAATATCGCTAGGCGTGCCGGATGGCAGGCGATGTCTGAAAGGGAAACAAATCCTGCACAGCATAAAAGGCTTTTTTTTTTTTCTCCCCTGGTGAAGCAAAGCCCGCCTGTCAGCGAGCTGAAAGCGGAATGAAGGAGATCCACGTCAGAGTGCTTCCAGAAGACGAAACGTGAAGCCACGGATCTCCGGGCATCTTTCAGATCGTGTGACGGTGACTCGAATAAGCACTTTCGAGTCAAAAGCGCAGTAACATCACGTTGAGTTAATACATTGCGTAGAGAACAGACATGCCCAGAAGCCCTTCATGGCCGTCTGAGAAGCTGATCAATAACTACAGCCATTTCTGCAGTGTAGTAAGCCAGTGTTTGCAACTCCACATCCCTGGAGTCCACCTGGTCAGCATAGGTAAGGGTTTTTTGTTGTGTTGTTGTTCTGGTCCAGATTGAGCTCTCGGATAGCAAGTGAGTGCTGAGAACAACCTCAATACAAACATCCTCAGAGAACGTGTTTTTATACAAGAACTGGCCCAAAGATGAACCGATAGAACCTGGATTTCTGGTTCTAGTCCGTTTTCCACTAAACTGATAACTGGAATGGTCACAACGACCAACATAGAAGTCATATTAACATAGCTTGGATTAATCCAATATAAGCTAACCTGACAGGATTTATAAATGAAATGCTAATACTAGCTAGCTCCTTAATATGAGCTAACCTGACAGGATTTATTAGTTAAATGCTAATACTAGCTAGCTCCTTAATATGAGCTAACCTGACAGGATTTATTAGTTAAATGCTAATACTAGCTAGCTCCTTAATATGAGCTAACCTGACAGGATTTATTAGTTAAATGCTAATACTAGCTAGCTCCTTAATATGAGCTAACCTGACAGGATTTATTAGTTAAATGCTAATACTAGCTAGCTCCTTAATATGAGCTAACCTGACAGGATTTATTAGTTAAATGCTAATACTAGCTAGCTCCTTAATATGAACTAACCTGACAGGATTTCTAAATTAAATGCTAATACTAGCTAACTCCTTAATATGAGCTAATCTCTCATGAGCTAACCTGACAGGATTTCTTGTAGATTTTGAATGCATATGAATGATTAAATTATTGATGATGGAATAAACCTGACAGCTGTTAAGAGCTGCTATAAGGTAAGTGATAAACTTGTTTCCCGGACGTTCCACACAATTAAACGTCGATATAAATTGTAATATTTTGACATAGCTGCTGTGCCGTGAGAAGACTAAAACACTACAGGGATGTGATGTTTTAGGATAATAATCACCGTCAGTGTGGATTACTTTCCTTTAACCGCACACCCAACAAAATGTTTGTACAATTGGATTTTAACGTAATTCTCATGATTGCAGTCTGATTTTACTCATGTGATTAGACCATTGTGACAATTGAATTATATTTTTGTGTCTCATCGCTAATCGCGAAGAAATAATTCATAAAGATCTTCTTTATACATTTATCAAATTCAGAGACTCGCCATACAAACAACCTTGCTCTGGGCGTCCATGTTGTTTGTTTGTTTGTTTGTTTGTTTTTGCTTGTTTTTTGTTTAGATCAGAACTTTTGAGTACAATGAATTACAGCATATGTAGCAGTGCCTTATTAAGCCATTATTAAATGGAGCAGTGGCTTATTCTGTGGTGGACAGGTTTATAAAGCAAGTGCTAGCCTACAGGTACATCCTCACCTGAGCCGATGGAGGCTAGCCACCCTTAGGCAGGGTATGACTCTCACACTCCAAATAGCCCGAGGCTACACTTCTAACAGACACACCGACACACCTCTCATCCTCCCTCTCTTCTTTTCAATTTTCTCTCCCTGGCTTGCTCTCTCTGTCCCGCTCCTGTGCTCTTTGCTGGCCGGTTGTTGACCCGCTTCCTTCCTGATCTCCTTCCACTTCCTCTCTCAGCTTTTCTGACCAAAAGGCCTACACCAAAGATCTTCTCAAAGTCCACCTCTCTATCTTCTCCCCGCCTGTCCTCGCTACAGCGGTGACCCTCCATCGTGTGGCTTTTTTTTTTTTTTTTTAATAAAAAATAAATAAATAAATAAATAAAGTCAGTTCAGCCAAAGCAACCAAAATGGCCGACTTCACTCGGGTGAAAACGAATGCACCAGATTTACTCTTGCTGAACATGAGACGTTCTGAGAGAACTAATGTTCGCTGCTAATACTAGCCAGCTAACTATTGTGTGCTAACCTGCTAATATCTGAGTTTTGTTAATAATGTTAATAATCAGAACTGCAAAAGATAGCTGAAGTGAGCTAATCTGACAGGATTTCGGGTCATATTCATCAATGCTGTCAATGGAAATAATATACAATTAGATAATCATGAGCTGACCTGACAGGGATTTCAAAGCGGATTGTTCATTATTCATAAATGTTAATAATGTAAACTGCTAAAACTTACCAGCCTGACAGGATTTTTTTTTTTTTTTTTTGTTAAGATAAATGTTAATAATCGGGTTAAATAATCTCGACTGCTACAGATAGCCAGATAGCTTCCATGAGCTAACCTGACACGATTTTCACTGCTAATACTAGCTAGCTCATTTATATGAGGTAACCTGGCTTTTTAAAAATGAAATAGTTAGCTGACTATCATGAGCTAACTTGACAGGATTTCTGACTAGATTTTTAAGCCATGTGAATAAATAAATGATGCTAGCATGCTTGTTAATATGAGAAGGACGCTTGGGCTAATCTGCAAAGCTCTCTAACTCGCATTAAAGCTAATTTATGGAGAGCTGGTGAGTTAATGTGCAACACAACCAATATTCAAATTCCTTTACCTAAAGAAATGAAAAATGCTAATTATGCCAAGCACACTTGGCAGAAACTGCCTTGGATATGTGGTTCAGACTATTCCTTAACCAAGACTTAAAATGAATTATTTTCATCTAATGCAAGCGCTAGTGTCAGGGACCATGCTAATTCTAATTTATAGATAGAACTGAAAGCAAAAGGCGGTCCAAAAGCAAGTGCATAAAGGTTTCCAGGCTCAGGTAATGGATGGATGTAATGGATTCCATTACATGCCGGATAACTAATGTGGTCCATTACCTGCTGCGTATGTATACACTCGCGATACTCACACGTGCAAATGCTTTGAATGCTTGAGGGGGGGTTATAATGCTACACACTCACTTTTACCCCGATTTCAACCAATAAAATGAATAAAAAGGTATGAAAATAAAGATATTAGAATGTTGTGCTATCCTCTTGGCGATATGCAAATGCGAACATGAATTATTTCCCTCACCACCTTTGCCTCTCTCCAAAGGTTACAGCCCATTAATTAAAACCCAACAATTAGCGTGAAGACTCTCCATTATTAATTTATTTTGTTTTCCCCAGCACTGAATGGAGCAGTCATAAATAATATCAGCGGTGGCCTCTTTCTCTCTGATTTTATGACCTGTTAAATTCACATGGTCAGTTCACTGCCGGTCAACTCGGCTTCTCGCTCTTACCTCCTGCTGAACACCGGACACAGCAAATCACATCTCCAGCAGAGAATCAGCTTCAGAGACTCCACGAACAACTACACATAGATCTAAATGAATGAATCGGGTCTATTAACGGCTCTTTGTGAGGGAATGAACGGTTGCTCGGCTGCTGTGCGACGCAGTGGCAGTAGTTTTATGCTCCACTTGCTGAGCCTGCCAAGAGCATTAATATTAACATTGTCCTTAGTTCGGTTTTTGAGCCATTCAGAGGTGGAGTTTCTCCTGTGCTTAGGATCATTGTCTTGCTCTTTAATCCAGTTGTGCTTGAGTTTCGTTCTCCTTTAGGACTTTCTGGTAAAGGAACTCATGTTTCTCTCAGTTATTGCAAGTTGCCCAGGCCCTGAAGCAGCAAAGCATCCCCACACCATCACACTTCCTCCACCATGCTGGACCATATTTATGAGGTTTACGCCAGATATAATTCGACCCCTGTCTTCAAAACAGTTCCACTTTCAACTTTTCAACGAGCCTTAATGTTCTTCTGGGTTAGCAGTGGTTTTCACCTCACCACTCTTCCATGGACGCCATTTTTGCCCAGTGTCTTTCTGATAGTGGAGTCATGAACAGTGACCTTTATTGATTCAAGCGAGACCTGTAGGTCCTTTGATGTTGTCCTTGGCTCTTTTGTGACTATCTGTATGGGTCGCCACTGTGCTCTTGGAGGAATTTTGGAAGGTCGGCCAATTCTGGAAAGGTTCACTACTGTACCGTGTTTTTCCATGTGGAGATAACTGTGGCTCTCGCTGTGGTTCTTTGGAGTCCCAGAGCCTTTGAAATAGCTTTGTAACCCTTCCCAGACTGATGTCTTTCAATCACCTTCTTCCTCCTTTCCACATTTCCTCATTTCTTTCACTTTGCCATAGTGCGTAAGATCTTTTAAACAACTTCATGCTGCTGAAAAAGTTTCTATCTATCTATCTATCTATCTATCTATACTGTCGGAAACATGTTTTCACGATGGAAACCATTCAGAAAACTTGATTTTTGAGGTTATGAAGAAATGGAGCTGCCGTTAAGACCATGATGGGGATTGATCCCATTGGAGGGAAATGTAGAGGGTTAGGGGTTAGTCGATGAAGCCACATTGAAAACTCTAATAACCCAGAAGGCCGGATCATCACTCCCAATATCCTGACAAAATTTCTCAAAGCATGGCAAGCATCTGAAATGTTTTTTGCTGGTGTTGAAGGCGCATCAAAGGGAATGACCTTCTTTCCATAACATCTTAAGAGTTACAAACTGGGTTTAGCACATGAAACAGCCTCTGAAGTGTGTGTGTGTGTGTGTGTGTGTGTGTGTGTGTGTGTCTGCACGCTTCGATATTTTGCAGAGAGGCTCTTCACTTTAAATATATTTGTAGATTTCAGGGCCAATAATAACACTAAATCAGCTGCACGCTGCTCTTTATTGAGACGAGCTTTGAAGTCTTCTTAATAAATTACCTCCCACTTTATCTTCCTCGGAGTGAAAAAGCCGTGCAATATTTATCAAGTTTCACACACACACACACACACACACACACACACACACACACACACACACAAATGTGAATGTTGAGGCGTGTTTAAAAATATTTTTTTAAATCCTTGAAATTTTCATCAAAAGTATTCTAATCATGCAATCATCCGGTCAGCTAATGAGTTAGCAGGAGTGAGGGCCTGAGTCGGCAGCATTCACGATAAAAAGTGGGAGTGTGTCTCTCTCTCTCGCTCTCTCACTAGCCCCGGCTCATCAAAGCTGAGCCTCATTAGGCCATCGTTCACGGGTCCATTTGATTATAGTTTCACTTTTTAAAGTGGAAAATTTCACTCATTACTCTCATTAGTTTTCAAGGTCGCCGTTTGAAGCCGTTTCTGTCAATATGAGATAAATCGTCTCTCTCTCTCTCTCTCTCTCTCTCTCTCTCTCTCTCTCTCTGACGCACTCTTTCCATTTTATCATTCACAAATACACCTCCCTCGCACATTGCTCCAAACTTTAACAGCTGCCGTTATTTTTATTCCCCTGTGATGTATCGTATCGTTCAGCTGTAACATCGCTCAAACTTAAATCGCGCACACCGGCACGCCGAGCGCAATCAATCCGCCGAGACGTTTGTCTGGGTTGTACTGAAGCCACAAAGCTCGGGAGCCGCGATTTTGACTGCGTATGCTAACGATTAGCTTCCAAAACTGGAACTTTTTGAAGTGCTTGATTGATTTCGTCAACAGCCAATCGCGTTCAAGGTGCGCTAAGACACGCCCACCTCTGGGTCAAAAACGATCCCGACAATAGCTTCACACGATAGCTTCTTATGGAGAACGCTGAAGGGCTTGCCTTTACACCTCACACAAAGTCCACCCTCTTTTGATAGGACTTTTGAAGCGCCAACATCCAGGAAGCGCTAGTTGGGGGAAAAAAAATGGAAACTGACGAGTCACAGTCGTTGCTAGCGTGAGGCTAGCGTAGCGCAAGACACGCCCCTCGGGGACAGGACACGTTCATTGCGCAAACTACTTTAAAATACAAGTAAATGCAGCTTTACACTACATCTTAATAGGTGACACGTGACGATAAGTACATAACAAGAATACCAGATTATAAAGCGTCGGATTAAAACGGATCCAATGAATGAAAAGTCACTTAACAGGAAGGAAGAATTGAAGTAAAAATAAATGAAAACCAATGATAATGAAGTGGCTGGACAGTGTTAATTATTACAAGCATGTTTATTCGGGCAACTTATTTCAATTCTAGCCCTCGGACAGCGTTAGCGTTTAGCATTAGCAACACGCCGACATAAGAGGGAAGGAAACAGAGCTACTTTTTTCGCTTAGAAGCAAAAGAACAAGGTGTAAATATGATACATAAATTATAAATAATACTAAACATGTTCAATAATATTAACTAAAAATAATTGTTAAATAAAATGTATGGGGGGAAAAAAAGTTCATGTATAAAGTGGTGACATTTCTAAAACATGTAGCATTACACACATGGAACTAGCTACATGTTGGATGGAAATAAAGATAGACTGGTGTGTGTGTGTGTGTGTGTGAGAGAGAGTGTTTAGTTGTAAATGTAGCATGTGATTGAGGCCTACAGCTGACTGTAGATATTAAAGCACAATCAATACAGACTGATGCGTCTTCCTGACCTACCTGACATCTATTGCTGTCTTTCTCTTTTGCCTTTTCTCGGCGTGCTTCATACATCTCTCACTGACACGTTACACAATACGTGCGCGAATACGTGCGCGAATACGTGCGCGAATACGTGCGCGAATACGTGCTCTAAGAGCGCACACAGATTTTCATGGACATGAGTAAACCCCTATTGGGCTGATATAAGGTTAATGTACTGCAATACATACTAAATGGTTATGTACATGGTTGCATGGATGTACATTGTGTGTGTGTGTGTGTGTGTGTGTGTGTGTGTGTGTGTGTGTGTGTGTGTGTATACACCTGTACACCTGCGCATTCATGTCATTATCCAATCACAGCCAATCGTGTGGCAGAAGTACAATGCACAAATCATGCAGATACAGGTCAAGAGCTTCAGTGCCATGCTCTGTGGTGCCAGGTCGAGTATTTCTGACCCGGCTGATATCCTAACTATCATCTGACGTGGGTGAGAGAGGTCCGAGGAGAATGGCCAGACTGGTGGGAACTGACAGTGACGCTCTCTCTAACCGTGGTGAGCAGAAAAGCATGTCGAGATGTGCAACACATCCTTGAGGTACAACAGCAGAAGAGCACATCGGGTTCCGGTCCGGTCCTAGGATCTAAATTAAATATATTTATTGTAAGTATTTTCTTTCTTTATCGTTCCGCCACGTTCCTCTAAATCCCTACAAGGGAAGCGATACAGTTGTAAGTTGAAGTTGATTTTCAGGTTTTTTTTCTGTTGTGTGTCGACCTCGAACCACGTGTGGCTCTGCAGTAGTTAATATTTCAGTGCGTTTGAATAAATTTAAATAATTAACACAATACGAGTAGCGAAGCCGTTAACGTCTCGTTTTAGGATTTGAAAGCAGGTTGTTTATTTTGAGTAAATAACAGTAGAGTCGTGTGATTATGAGTCTGAGGAGCGCGTGCTGCGGAGAAATGTCTTTATACATGGTCTTTAGTCGTATCACATCAGAGTAAACACCGAGCCTGGAGTGTACCTGAACACCTGTATCACGTCCTCTCTACATACCTGTGTGTGTGTGTGTGTGTGTGTGTGTGTGTCAGTCATCCTGACAGCCACATGTTCGTCACTACTGTTTAAAGGATTAATGAGTCCTGAGGCATTAATTGCTAATTGCACTTAATTACGCTTTAATGACAGCCTGCCAGATCAGGCCCCGCCCCTAAGAGCTGTCACTCAAACTCACCGTGGAAGCAGCCATGGCCTACTCTCCCAGGAGGATTACTGCAGTACAACCAGGCATGAGCTAATGAACTAATACACACACACACACACGCACACACACACACACACACACACACACACACACACACATTCGGGGATGAAGAAATGCACATGAGAAACAGAAGCTCCTATTTACTCAAGATATAGAGACAAAACAATGTGTGTGTGTGTGTGTGTGTGTGTGTGTGTGTGTGTGTGTGTGTGTGTGTGTGTGTGTGTGTTCTCAGCACAGTGTGTGAACTCTGCATGTCGTCTAGTTAAAACTGGAATATTAAAATATCAATCCGTTGAGTGTGTGCTACAGATCTCTCTGAACTGCTGGAACAAGTGCAGAGAGAAACACAAATGTGTAACAAGTGGAAATGAGAAAGAGAGAGAGAGAGAGAGAGAGAGAGAGAGAGAGAGATAAATAAAGCACTGCTGAATAGAATTGACAGAGAGAGGGAAAGAAAGTCAGAAGGAGAGAGACAGACAGTGAGACGAAGTGAACGATAAAAGGAGAGCATGAGATGGAGAGAGAGAAAGAGAGATGGAGAGAGTGAGAGAGAGATGGAGAGATGGAGACAGAAAGAGATGGAGAGAGTGAGACAGAGAGATGGAGACAGAAAGAGAAATGGAGAGAGTGAGACAGAAAGAGAGATGGAGAGAGTGAGACAGAAAGAGAGATGGAGAGAGTGAGGCAGAGAGATGGAGAGAGTGAGACAGACAGAGAGATGGAGAGAGTGAGACAGAAAGAGAGAGATGGAGAGAGTGAGACAAAAAGAGAGAGATGGAGAGAGTGAGACAGAGAGATGGAGAGAGTGAGACAGAAAGAGAGAGATGGAGAGAGTGAGGCAGAAAGAGAGAGATGGAGAGAGTGAGACAGAAAGAGAGATGGAGAGAGTGAGACAGAAAGAGAGAGATGGAGAGAGTGAGACA
>JAFFST010042382.1:0-19920 GCA_022414735.1 Noturus placidus | reverse complement strand
GGGGGGGGGGGGGGGTTTGGGTTTTTTTTTAATTTTTTTTTATGAAAGTTGAATCGTAGGTAGCTGAGCTGTTTGAGAACAGTGTATAGATGGGAAGGTGAGAGAACTGGACAAACTAAAACACTGCTGCATCACTCTTTAGGTAGAGATAAAGAGAAGACCAAATCCCATTGCACAAGTATCAGCAGGTGGCCAAACGGCATTGTGGGTAATGTAGGACAAGTAGGAAACTGTTCAAGTGAAAATAGACCAACATGTTTATGGAAAAAGTCCAGTCAGAATTTCAGTACATCCTGGATGCTATTGAAGGAACAAATGCATATATATGGTTCATGGTGTTGGTTTTTTGTTTATTACTTCAGTCTTCACAATTGATTAGTAAATTGTAGCAGTTTTACATACAGACTAAAATTATATACAGGGCGGCTGTGGCTCAGTCGGTAGAGCGGGTTGTCCACTAATCCACTAATCGTGGGGTTGGTGGTTGGAATCCTGGCCCGGGTGATCCCATGCCGAAGTGTCCTTGGGAGACACTGAACCCTAAGTTGCCCCCGATGGCAAGCTAGCACCTTGCATGCAGCTCTGCTACCATCGGTGTGTGAATGTGCTCTCATTAGTAAGTGGCTTGTAAAATGATATTTCTGTAAAGCTGCTTTGAGACAATGTCCATTGTAAAAAGCGCTATACAAATTGATTAATTATTATTATTTTTTACATTGCTGTTGTTTATTTGTTATACTGCTGACACTTTATCCAATCCTGTGTCCAGTTCCCCTGTGCTATATTCAGCTCCATGATCCTCAAGGCAAATCTTTGTGTGTGGAGATTGGAGTTGACTTGATTTCATTCTGTTTGTGCAGGTGTGTGCTGGGCAACACCACCATCCTGGCAGAATTCGCTGGAGAGGAGGAGGTGAACCGCTTCTTTGCACAGGGTCAATCACTCACACCCACCACCAGCTGGCAGGCCAACCCGGGCACCAATCAGACACGGCTGGGGGGTGGAGCGTCTGCCACATCGCACTCTATTGGCCACTGGAACACCGGCAGCCTGGGAGGAGCTGGCAGTGCAGCTAAGGCAAGCAACGAGCTGCTATGGGGGGGTGTGCAGCAGTACTCCAGTCTTTGGGGACCGCCCAGTACAGAAGAGGGCCGAGTGGTAGGCAGCCCAACCCCTATTAACACGCTGCTTCCCGGAGACCTGCTGAGTGGAGAGTCCATGTGAGGGAGTCGACTCAGGAGGTGAATTATGAATATTAAAAATAAAAATGAACATGAAACAAACAAACAAAAAAAAAACTTGAAGAAATATAATTACGCAGGAGCAAAAACCAAGCAAAATCATGTGGTGATAATCAGCAAAAGTGGAACTGTGAACCAAGAGACAGGAGGCTGAAGATACACGTGTAGAGGCTGCTGACTTTCTTCCTCTTCGCCTCCTTTTTATTTTGCATCATTTCAGTGGATTTATGTGTTGTTGTTTTTGTTTTGTTTTGTTTTTCATGTGAGGCTTTGGTTACAGTATTTTCTAAGACTTTTGGAGAAGAGCAAGTGACTAAACTAAAAGGAAATAGAACCTTTAATTACAAACTTTCTCTTAATAACTGAAAACTGTGTGAAACTGTATTTTACTACAACTGATCAGACAAGCTGCCATTTTTAAATGTCCCCTGGCACAAGCCCCTCATCACCCCAGATACACCGTACGAGCCTTCCTCCCTACTCCCCCAAAGAAATGCATCATTCCTATCAGCCCTTCCCTTTAGACTGTATCCATTGCTTTTTGTTCATCTGTTAGCCTGGCGGGTTCGTTTAACAGCACTAAACTAGCCTTAACTGCTTACCAGCCCCATCTCCCACACACTCACTCTGGACTTACAGAAGAGATGGATCAGAGAATTGCACATTTATCTCACTTTCGAGCCAGCGGAGAAGAAAAGTTCCATGCTTGACTTGGCACACAGGCCACAGCACACATCTGCTTTTCCTCCAGACCTCAGCCATCACCCTCGTCTGTCCGCATCACTATTAAAGGGACAGACGTGCGGCTGGTGCTTACTCATCTGCAGGACAGGCTGAGCACCTAGTTGCCAGCGTGTGTGTGTGTGTGTGTTTGCGTGCTGCATTAACCACTGTCTTCAGAACTTTTTAACGAAACACTCGGAACACACCACACAGAACGAATGGTCAAAACACGTTTGTTTCTTTCTCTTCTGCTCCAGGAATGATCTCAGTTATTTGTGACCCGGTGGGAAAAAAAAAAGAATCATGTTTGTCGGACGTGCAATATGCCACAGACTCTTCCGTCCATCATTATACAGAGCTTATGCTGGTGAAGTTTCCTTTATTTTCTAAAATCGGAGGTTGGGGCACAAAAACAGTTGTTGTCCGTCATCCACCAAGTACGAGGACAAAGAGGAAGACTTCCTCAAGGTCTGTGAGCCTGTAGTGAAGACGATCACTAGCACTTCCTTAAAAGACACAAATTGACCATAGCAGGATGTGGGCTTCAAACCAAATAAGTGTTTCTTGTAACCCAGTAGACAAGGTGCATTTTTCTGTTGTATTTGGTACAAAAATAACAGAACAAAGAGACTGGTTTGAAAAATGGGTGGTTTTATCATAGCACTTACATAGAGCGTCAAGCTCCAACTTCAATGCCAACAAATCACACATGGAAAGCTGAAACTGAAAAAAAAAAGCAAAGAAAAAGCAATCTACATAGCTTTTCCATGCTCTCTTTTTTGTTTTGTTTGTCTTTTTTTGTTTAGTTTTTTTTTTAAACTCTAAATGGATTATTTTTTTTTCCTTATGTCCCTCCCTCGGATGGACGTCAAATGGTAGCAAATGAAGGGTGGTTTAAAGAGAAAAAAAAAACATGCAAAACTGATTCTGAAGCATTCTCGTTTGTTTATATATATATATATATATATATATATATATATATATATATATATATATATATCTCAAAGTAACTATTACTGTTACAGTACTCCAAAATTGTTAGCCTTTTGTCTGGAGATGCTAGACATGTCCATATGTGGTAATAGATCCTGCGGGGCCCTTACGCCTGGCGGCCCCACCTTCCTTGGATAATAAGTATGGCCACTGAGTGCCTATCTGTTGTGGCGCCCACTGTGCCCATGCTGACTCTGACGCCACTGTGCCAGACCGGTGCGCCCGATGCCAGAGCGTACTTGGAGCTGCTGTTTGGCCTGGCGCAGAGTGGCAGCTCTCTCAGAAATGGCCCGACAGTACTCTTGCGCCAGCATTTGACCTCGTCTCAACTCTCTTACAAACTCTTTCTTTTCATGCAAAGATCACTTTAGCTGGAAGTGGAAAAGATCCTTTCACGTCATTTTCAATTAATTATTGGTTGTATTTTTATTTTATTTTTTATTCCCTGGAATTGCAAGTGTTGTTTTTTTTGTTGTTGTTTGTTTTTGTCAACATTGCTGTTATTGTTGTTTTTATGATACTTTATGCTTTTTAAGTGTGTGTGTGTGTGTGTGTGTGTGTGTGTGTGTGTGTGTGTGTGTGAGAGAGAGAGAGTGAGCGTTGAACTGAGTGAGAGTTCATGCAGTGGTCTTTTACAGTAGCTGCTCTATACCAGCCCCTTTCACTGCACATATGCAGGAACATTTGGAGAGAGAGGCATGTCTACACTTTTTAATTGCAACAGTTCATGTTACTATGCCATTATCAGCAGATTACGCCGATCTAGAACGACGGTTTCCTTTTTCCGGGTTGCTTTTATGGATCGACTGAGTTTAGGGCATGTCCTACTGGAATTAGGGAACTGTATTTAAGGGTATTAGACATGCTCAGCCTGCCTGCTACCTCTCCATTACCCAGTCTCTCTCTTTCTTTCTGTCTGCCTCCTGTTTATTCTGGCACTGTCCTGCAAGGCTGTACTCCTACTGGTGCTGAAGACAAACACAGCGCAACTCCTTTTTTTTTTTTTTTACCGCTTCTCTTTATTGTAGTAATAAAAGCAAATTACGAGAGACACCCTCTTTTTCTATGCAATGTCTGAGTGAGAAGTTAATGTTCATGGTCACTCAATACAGCCCATTATTTCCTGACCTTTTTTTTTTTGTCTAGCGTTTGCTGGTTTTTGAGCAGGCATCTTCCTGTAACTGTGGCCTTCAGTGTTCATACGTTTGCATCTCTGATCGCCAGTCCCGGGAAATCATCCTATATGTCTGAATTTCACCCTTGTTGCTTTCTCTCTGAACGACTTCTTAAACTATGTGCATGCAATCTCAGGGCAGACTCGGAGAACTCTAAACGTAGTTTACCCAAAGGAGGGAATTCATATATTGTTCAATGATTTTTTAAAATTATTTATTATTATTTTTGCAATTTTATATTGCTTTAGATGCATTTCATATTGGTTAGAATTAGGGCGTCTATAATGGTACGAGCTCTTCTGCATGCGTCCTGTTTTCTGTGATGTTACCAAAAATGTTAATTTCTCGAACATGAAGGAAAAAAAAAGAGAGCGATGTCTGTGAAACTTGGGCTTTATAGAGTTCCAGTAGATTGTTGAATACATGGAGATGGAAAGGTAGAATGCAGGCTGGCATCAAGACAGACGGGGTGGCACCTTGTCCCAGGCATTAAAATTCTCCAGGAAGGACTGCTGCAAACTAAAACAGGGATGTTTAGGTATGCTGTGGATGGTTTATGTTAACGTGGGGTGCGTAAATTTTTTTTAAAACCAAAAATGAGAGATTTGGCCTGAGATTTGCTTTTAGGAAACGTCAAAACTTATAGTACTCTCTTGGCTGAAGTGCTTCTTTCAGCAAGCCTTATTTTGGCCTACAGCAGTAAACAGCTGACTGGAGATACTGCACTAGTGGTACTCACTTCTGTCCTGACCAAGAGCAGACTATTTTTCACATTTCGAGGTCCACATAGGTGCCGGCTCCATGACTGCTCTGGAGCTCAAGCGCTTCCAGTATTTCAGAATTAAAGATCTCAGATTTAGGCCCAGTTTAAAATGTATGCATTAGGGATGGGTGATACGGACTTCAAACTATATCACGGTATTTTCTGGTATTTTATTGCGATAACGATATCAGTGATGATATAAATATAGTACCATTCACCACTGACCGCTTCATGCAGTCTTGAGAGCCTCAAACACAAACCTTGATCTAAAAATAAAACTTTTTCTGCAACCAAACCAGTTCCAGATTGTAGAGGTAGCTCCTCCTTTAGTGATAAACTCCTCCTCAGCTTCACATACACCTTCCACCGTACTTGCTTTCGCTCTGTGTGTGAGCTGCGAATGGGTCACACACAAAGCGTAGTCGATGACGTATCTCTATCATCGTAGGAAGACTAATTCTTATTGTGGGGAGAACTGGTATATCACAAACAATCAGATATCGCCCATCCCTAGTATGCATACTTTGTTAACCTCTCGTAGTAGTGTCTGCTATAGACACTTCTGCCTTCTGTATTCCCCGTTCACATCATCAGTGATGTAAAATGTGTAACAAAGAGGCTGTAATTGTGTAACATCGAGAGCTGGCCCTTTAAAGGCTGTGTCCCATACTGCATACCAGCATCCTAAATGATATGGAAAACTAGCATACCACTTATTGTAGGTAAGCGACAGCAGTGTACATGTTTAACATAGTGCTGGTTTGCAGTTTGGGACCGAGCCAGCATCAGGAGGTACCGCTGTCTTTAAACTCATCCAGGTTGTTTGGTTTCAGATTTTGATTCCTCACAGCTCCTGAACCAGCTGCTGAGGCTCGCAGTGCTGTGCGGGTGTTTCTAACAGAAATAGAATGCTGTTGATGAGTGTTTATGGTCAGAAACACTTATAAAAAGGGTCAACCGTTTAGCAATCTAATTTTATGTGAAGGCTGGGATATTGTTTTCATGAAATTGTATAACGTCACACATTTGAAGGAGGTTAACACGCCGGTGATATTTATACGTTGGTGCCTATGGACCTACTGCATCAGGACAAGAGCACATGTCAGTTGAAAGGGGAAAGGCCCTAGTGAGTGACACTAGTAACAATCACTATTACCTGTCTCCAACCACACCCCCCCCCCCTTTTTTTAAATTCAAAACTGCCTTGCTTTAAACTGTTCTCATAGCCACCTGACTGTCACATTCACAAGTGGGGTAAAGTGAGTAATCCCCGTGAACACCCAAGTCTCGTAAGGCTTGTCCCGTCTTTCTGTACCTCACTAAATAATCCAGTCCACCACTGTGGATTTGTTTTAGGACTAATGCACCCTGCTCCACAATGATCAGAATGACTGAGCCAAAAACAAAACAAAAAACAAAAAGGGGGGGGGGGGGAAGGAAAGAGATCAGCTCAAAGAGAATGCGATCTTTTCTAAGGTCTTGGGTAGATTATGCACATACTGGTTTATATACGTGCACATTTGAGAACGTATGTATATAGCTGGTTATCTCTTTCCACTTCACCGTCATTTACTTTCCCAGGCCAATTCAAATGCCAACTCTTATATTTTTCTCTGTGTACCCCTATTGAAAGTATAAACATATCAAAATGATACAAAATGAAAGATGTACTAATACTTGAATCAAAAGAAGCGCCAATAATGTAATGTGAAACTTTTTGTAATGATTTTTGTCATTCATACACTTCCAAGCTTTTTGATAACATCAGTTCAAAATGAACTAAAAACATTTGTGTGGATATTTAACAAAAAGAAAAGGAAAAAAAAAAGAAGCAAAATGACATCTATAGTATGTGTGTTTGCACAAGACTGTGTGTGTGTGTGTGACTGATTTTTCGTGTCTGTACAAGTGGGCAAAGGTTCAAAATATAGTGTGCGCTCTTAAAGTGGGTTAGTTTCCCACCTTATGGTTTAATTCAATATTTTTACAGGTTATTTGCCCTTTCTTTTGCCTTTTTTGCTAGTCTGTAGTCAGAAACCTATTTGGATGTGTCTTGTTATTAGCTTCTAGCGTTGCACTGAGTGTCTGCCTCCCCTCTTTCAGCTAATCGTACAACATGAAATAAAGTACTGAGGGATACGGTGACAATTCACGTGTTAATGTTTACTCAAGGACTTAGAGGAAAAAAAAAAGTGTTTTTATCTGTAATATGATTATCTACTTTATAGTGGCTTTTATTGCTTTCATGAAAAATAATTGAGTATTGCACCATTCCCCCCCCCCCCCCCCCCACAGATTATAAAAATGAAAAGAAAAACAATAATAAATAAATAATTGTGGCCATAGGATGGTGTTGATGGACCTGTAACTTTCAGTGTCAGTTCCATGAAAATGATGAGTTTGTTATAAGGCTTATTTCAGTGGTGCCTAATTGTTTTTATTTTAATTTTTTTTAATATATACGTGTATGTGTGTGTGTGTGTGTGTATATATATATATATATATATGTATGTATATGTATATATATATATATATGTATATGTATGTGTATATATATATATATATATATATATATACTCACATTATTTTTTTTCCTCCAAGGCCACCAACAGTTTACAAGCATTTCATGTTGTTCAAAGAAAAGGAAATTACTGTGGGAATGTCCAAAGGAAGGACACACTTCCATCATGAATAACAAAAACACTTTACTGAATGAAGATTTTTGTGCTACTTGCAGAACTCTGGGATTGATCAGTGTTGTCATGTTGTGATTCACTTTTAGTTGAGTTTTTTTTTTTTTTTTTTTTTCCTAAATTTTATTTCTGTGTTGTCATTGTTGAGTTCATGGACTATTGAAGTCTGTATGTTTTTCCTTTGTGCAAATAATTGCTCACTATCTTGCACATGCATGAAAAGTGGATCATGTCTCAGGAAGGCAAGGTTTCCAGAGTACCCACTCCACACCGTTTTAATGTTCATTTTTCTAAGGAGAAGAAGAAGAAAAAAAAAAAATCAAATAGATTAAGAAAATGAAGCACTGAAGGTTATGGATTTCAGAAGAAAAATACCTTTTGTTTCTAAATCCGTAGCAGTTACATATTTACCAAATAATGGACTCTAAATGAACTTTAAACAATGGAGTGCTTTATTATTTAAAAAAAAAAAAAAGTCTATATATTAAAATTGCTTTACATTTTAGACAAAGTGATCAATGATTTTGATTGTTCAAAAGACAGGAAACGCGCATACAAGTACTGTATGTGGTAATCTTTATTGTATTTTCTTAACATGAGGTCCCTTCCTGTTGAAATCAGGCACATTTGTGCATTATTATTTCTTTCCTTTCTGCCATTCTCTAGTGGCGGGTATTATGTATGGAAAACAAGTGTATAAAAGCATTTCTTCTGCATCAATTTGAAGGATTGAAAGTGAGCTGGTTTTTAAGGATCATGATCTATGCACAAGTGGGGTGTAGAGGTGTAAAGACCTCTGTGACCCATCTCATGGGATCTGGGGAATTACTTTTTTGGCTTTCCTTCCATTGTACTCATTACGTTGCCTCTTTATTCCTGTCAGCATCTCTTCTTAATCATTTACTACAGTACCAGTACTTTACCATGCTGTTAATTCCTAAACCAATGAGCATCTCACTCTAAAGCACTGTGGGGTTTTTGTAGCCTGTGATAAGGGTGTGTCTTGTGTGTTATCTCTGTTCCTGTGTTACCTAGGGTGGGCAGAGGGTTGCTTTTTGCCTTTTAAAATATTAAGGAAAATGCCTGTACTGAGATTTTAAAATGACAGTGGCTTTTAATGTTTCTCTCTCTCTCTCTCTCTCTCTCCTCATAGAATGTGATTGTTGATGACATGCACCGAAATGTTTCATGAACAATGGAGCTTCTTTCAACCTATTAATAAATTGCATTTTTTTTTTTGGCTGTAAGATTTATTTATTTTTTCATCTTTTTTTATGTGTAAAAGTAAAGTAATATTCTGTCAGATTGTATTTATGTGACCGAGTATGTGAGGCCTTCAGCCGACTCCCATGATGGCGAGCTCTCCCTGTCTCTCTGCACCTCACCCTCCGAGCCAATGAAGGAGTATAATGTTAAGAGGCATTACAAAACAAAACAGCTGGTTTGCCTACTTAGCAAAATCTTCAGAAAAAGCCAGAAGGACAAGTTCAACTTCTTGCCCAGTGTGGAAAATATATAAGAATTTGACATTAGCTGCCCAATGAATGCAAAATTTGTAAACCAACCTCCAGCAGCAATGGAATGCTCTTAAAGGGCAAAGAAATCATTATAAACACGCGGGTTCGTTTGTAATAATCACGTTTTGCTGACCACCGGCTGCTATGGTGACAAGCAGGATTAACCAATCAGGATCATGCAAACATGGTGGTTATATTTGGTAAGCTTCTGGCCAGCTAGCTACACTCAATGTTGAAATAAATAAATAAATAAATAAATAGCCCCAACTCAGTGACTTAAATTTAATAAAAAATGATGTACGTCAGTGTTTTCAAACTTCTCTGCATTCACAGAGCACTTCCCTTGTCCACTACTCATGTGGGGAGCATTTTTTTTCTAAGACTTGGGAGAATTAAGAACAAGATGACTTGCATTGCTGTCTGAGCTCTGAGGGATTTTGAGGTAACCGCTGGTGAAGTACTGCCTGATGGCAAGATCAGTTGGCATCACCGCTCTCAATACTTCTGGCATCCACCGAAAATGCATTCATCTATACACCGATCAGCCAGAACATTAATACCACCTGCCTAATATTGTGTAAGTCCTCCTTGTGCCAGAAAAATAGCTCTGACCTGTCGGCATGGATTCCACAAGAGGGAAGGTGTGCTGTTGTTTCTGGCACCAAGACATTAGCAGCGGTAAGTTGAGAGGTGGGGCCTCCATCAGAGCATGGTGAGCGGAGAGAGGCTGTTTGAAGATTCCGCTCCACTCACTCAATCCAGAATGAACTGTGTGATATGCTGGCTTGAAAAAAATGCTAAATAAGCATTAAAAATGTAATAAAAGTCACCCACAAAGATAATCATTATTATCTCTTCTTTTTTCATAATGTTTTATTGATTCTTATACATTTTTCAGAGTGCAACAAACGTATATCAATACAGAATCAACATTTTTTTACCCCGATAACAGCCCCTCCCACCCAGGGAAGTTTACATATGATTCATTTACTTATGATTCATGTACATGTGATTTAATTACATATGATTCATTTTCATAAATCCATACAGAATCAAACTTTTAACCCCAGTAACACCCCCCCAAGCAAGATTTATATATGATTCATTTATATGTAATTTTACACATGGTTCATTTACACATGATTCATAATGTGTAAATATTATAAAACCCAACAACAGGCATAAGACTCAAGGGCAATATAACCTTTGATCTTTAATACAACGGTGAGTCTCCTGTAAAAATACTATATCAGAGTTTTTAAAAGTTTCAAATATATAAAATATAAAATATATAAAAACTTTAGATCTCTTAACAGGATTACCCATACCTATGATGTTCCAACTAATAAATCTTGAAAGGCGTGCCTGTCCTAGCCATGCTGGGATCAATATTACTACTAACCATCTAATAAAGTAAACCATAGAGATATAAAAAGTCAATTAGAGCCGGAGTGATTTCCCCTCCCCCCAAAAAACCCTTAAACATAAAAACACCCAAAGTCTCCATAACCCAAAGGAGACAGCAGTGTATCCCTCTACAAATAAAGCTGTCCACGCTGAGACAACCACTCGGAAAGAACGCTGAACTAACCAACCCTTACCAAAACTAAACATTTCAGTAAGAGAAATCCCCTACTGACTTCAAATCTCGATCGGACTGAGATCTGCGGAATTTGGAGGCCAGGTCAACACCTTGAACTCTGTGATTAATTAGACCAGGCCACCTTTTAACACTGCTCCATAGTCAGGTTTGTAAACTCATAAGGACATTGTTGGCACTTTCGGCAGTGGACGGGTCAGCATGGGCGCTCTGACTGGCTACTGAGCAAGCTGTGATGCACTGTGTGTTCTAACATCTTTCGATCAAAGCCAGCATGAACTTTTTCTGCAATTTGTGCTACAGTAGCTCTTCTATGGGAACGGACCAGATGGACTAACCTTCTCTCTCTCCACCCTTCAATGAGCGTTGGGCCCCCATGAGCCTGTCCACCAGTTGTCCTTCCTTGGACCACTTTTGATAATTACTAACCAGTGCATACTCGGAACACCCCACAAGACCTGCTGTTTTTGGAGACGCTCTGACCCAATCATTTAGCCATTACAATCTGGCGCTTGTCAAAGTCAGTCAGAGTTACACTTGCCCATTTTTCATGCTTTTCATTGCGGTCGAATATATCCCACCCCTTGACATGTGCCACTGTAATAAGGTAATCAATGTTATTCACTTCACCTGTCAGTGGTTTTAATGTTATGACTGATCAGTGTATAGCTGGTATACATTGGACCAAAATGTTGTTTATTATTTTATTTAATTTATTTGTTACTGGTCATGAGTCGCACACACACTCCATTTTAAACGGGATGGTCCGAGTAAAATCCTGCAGCCTTAAGCCTCAAATCACACATTTACAGCAGTTTTATTCATACAAGAGGTTTTATTTCAGAAATATGAGTTATCAAAGGCAGATGTAAGGAGGCATGCACATGCTTGGGGTGGGGTTTGGGGATTTGTTTATGTGGCAGAAAGATTTGGCACATCATCAGCAAAAGGAGATTTCTGTCAAGTTCATGTTAAATAGATACTTAGAAGCAATCATTGAAAACAATAGCAATGCACTCCATTGCTCTCGCTCAGTCTGCAAGACTCCATTACTAAAGAAAAGGCATGTCGAAGCTTGTATAAAGTTTGCTACAACTCATCTGGACAAGCCTATGAAATACTGAGAGAGTGTAGGCTGGTCAGACGAGAGCAAAATTTAATGTTTTGTCTGTCATTTTACACACCATGTTTGGAGAAGAAATGGCACTGCACATCACCCTAAAAACACTACACCAACAGTGAATATTAGAGGTGAAAGCATCATGGTGTGGGGCTGTTTTTCATCACATGGTACTGCCAGACTTCATATCATTGAATGGAGCCCTATACTGGGAGATTCTTGAGAAGAATCTGCTGCCATCCACCAGGATGATGATGAGATGAGATGTGGGTGGAGCTTCCAGCAGGACAACGATCCAAAGCACACAGTAAAGGAAACTCAATTGGTTTCAGAGAAAAAAAATCAAGGCGTTAGGATGACCCAATCAATCACCTGACTTGAATCCAATTGAACAAGATTTAAAAGAAGAAACATTTAGAAGAATGGGTCGAAATCACACCTGAATACCGCGGCTGATTCATTTCTTCATTCAGGAAGCGTCATGAAGCGGTCATTACAAAAAGGTTTCTCCGCTGCTTTTTTTTTTTTTTCAAAGTATTTTTATTGAGAAAGAAAACATACTTCCTGCTACATACAGTAGCAACAATACCATTCTCATTTTTCGTTATACTTAAAATATAGACATACACATACAAAGTGTAGAAAAGAAAAACAAAATTAAGGAGTACAATCAATCAAACAACCCCCAGTGGAGAAATCGACACCATCGGCATACAGATGTTTTAATTGTTTATCTTACCACACTGAAAATGAAGAGTCCAAACACGATGGAGGAAATAGGTGGTTAAGGATGAACCTACAAATTTAAAGCGCCATCTAAATTGATACCAAGTCTTAATTGTGTTGAGGACGTGGTTATGAGTATATAGGGAGAGTTTTGTAGGTAGAGAGGAGTAAAGTCAAGCAGGTAAAGAGGATTCTCTACAAGAAGATAGTTCCAATTTACACCAAGACGATCCAGGAGATTGAACCGAGTAGCAGAGTTTATAGATGTGCACAGCCCAGTAATGGAATCGAAGATTGAGTAATGCAAGTCTACATCTCTGCAATCAAGTTTTACGAACCCTTGGCGGCTTCCTACCCCAAATAAAAGAACAAATTGTTTTTATCCAATGAATTGTGCCCTGTGATGGACTGGCACCCTGTCCAGGGTGTACCCCGCCTTGTGCCCGATGCTCACTGGGATAGGCTCCAGGTTCCCCCGTGACCCTGAAAAGGAGTAAGCGGTTGAAGATGGATGGATGGATGGAATCAAACAATTGTTTTGGAAGAAAAAGAGGAACTTGCTGAAATAAGAAACTTTGGTAATATATTCATTTTAACAACATTGATCCTTCCAACTAGAGAAAGGGGGAGGTTACCCAAATGTTGGATTTAACCTTTGAGATAATTGGAGTGATATTAGCTGATAAAAGATTAGATAAAGAATGTGGTACATTGATACGTAGGTATTTAAACCCTGACAGACTAAATCGAAAAGCTAGATCTGCCTGGTGGAGAGAAAATGCTACAGTATTGACAGGAAAACGGTCGCTGTTGTCCAAATTTAATTTATAACCCGAGACAACACCGAAGGTCTCCAGAAGACCCGAAACAGATTAATATGATCGGTTACATACAATAATAAACAATCATCAGCATATAGCGGCAATTTGTATTGTACACCGTATCGAACTATTCCTTTAAACAAGTGAGAAGATCTCTGTAGACAGAGGCTCGATACCGACAGCAACAAGCAGAGGCGATAAAGGACAGCCTTGGAGACACCCACGTTCGGGAGCAAAATAATCCAAATACATATCGTTCGTATGAACCCTGGCTTTAAGGGGATGAGTAAAGGAGGCTAATCCAAGAAATAAATTTATCCCCGAATCTCCTCAAAATTGAAAAAAAAAAAAATAAAAAAATCCTCCCACTCAACCCTATCCAATGCTTTTTCAGCATCTAAAGAAAGTCCCTTTATAAAACTGTTCTGCTCTTCAGATATAATATATGGGAGTATTCTCTAAACGAGATGCCATTACTTTTGCCAACACCTTTATATCTGCACATTAAGCAGAAACAGTGGTCTAGAAGAACCACAGGAGGTTGGATCCTTACCCTCCTTGAGGAGGAGCGCTATCGTGGCTTGTGTCCGAGTCTGAGGCAAAGACCCACATTCCAAGGATTCGCTGAACACAGAATAGCAATGAGGCTAATTTTCCAATAAAATTCAATTGGAAACCTGTCCGGGCCCGGAGCTTTGATAGATTGCATAGTTTTAACTGAATTTAACATTTCTTCAAGAGAGAGTGGGGAGTCGTTGCTTGGCAGTATTAGAATGTGAAAACAACTAGAAGAGAAAGCTGAACTAACCAAAAAAATAAAAGTCTCAGTAAGGGAAAAGGCCCGTACTGACTTCAAGACCGATAAAATGAGACTCCTGTGGGCGGCTGTGGCTCAGTCGGTAGAGCGGGTTGTCCACTAATCCACTAATCGTAGGGTTGGTGGTTCGAATCCCGGCCCGGGTGATCCCATGCCGAAGTGTCCTTGGGCAAGACACTGAACCCTAAGTTGCCCCCGATGGCAAGCTAGCACCTTGCATAACAGCTCTGCTACCATTGGTGTGTGAGTGTGTCTCATTTGTAAGTCGCTTTGGATAAAAGCGTCTGCTAAATATGTAAACAGTCTGCACGCAATAACAAATATAATCTTTTAAAGACTTTTAGACGAAATACGGATAATGTAACAGTGTAGCAAATAAGGCTGAGGAAAAAATACTAACATAATTTTAAACAGAAATTCTAACCTAGTCAGAGCATCCCAACGGAGAACCCACATTATTACAGAGGTGGATTTATGGAAAAGACGCTGCTGTCATGGTGATGCCGCTCAACCAGATCTCCTGCTTCCTCCACTGAAACGAAGTCCTTCTGAACACCGTTATAACTAATGCGAAGCCGTGCCGGGTGAAGTATTCCATAGCGAGCGCCCTCAAGGCTTCAAGTTGACACCTAACCCGGGCCCGGGCTATCTTGGCTGTGTGGTCCAGGCAGTATGGTAGCAACTTTATCACTAACCAGCTGTGTTTTCATGGCTTGCAGGTCAAGCTTGAGTTGACAGCGCATCCCCAAGAGTCTCCTGCAGTTCCTTTTTAAAAATATCGGCGATGTCCTTCCTCAGCGAAGCTTGAGGGCGGCGAAGTCAGAGTCACTGCGCTGGAAGAAGGCTCCTCCGCTAAGTATTAAATACATTTCAGTTAGTGTGTTCAATACTTTTTTCCTGTGTCATTCCTCTTTATTACACATAACCTCATTTATGGACCTTAATGTTGTGAGTTCTTTATATTTGTTGAGTTAATTCTGATGTCTGGTGAAAATTTCATGTGAACAGCCTCATTGGAAATGTATTTACTGAAAAAAATCTTGACATGTCCAATATTTATTTCCCCCCACTGTACAATGTATGGTCTGTATAGATATATAGATGACATTCTATAACAGACACTTTGAAGCACTGACTAGTCTGAAAAGATGCCTGTGCCCGCTCGGCTTTATTTGTAGCGTTCACGAGGTCCTGTGCGTTAGGAACCCTGTAATAGGCTGTCAGAGTCGACAGCATACAGCCGTCCAGGGCACAGGCTAGCAGCCCGTTTTCCGTGGTTTTATATATACACTTTTGTAGAAGTGCTAATATCATTAACCAGGGTGGCCAGTTTTCAGCAAATTTCCACCTTAAATACAAAAAAGAAAGACCTGAAACTATACAAAAAAAAAAAGAATATTTTTCTTCTTGTTCTCAAACTTTGTGTGGGGAAACATGATCACGGTGGTGCACACACACTTCTGATTACCAGCTCCATAATCCCCTTAACCTCTCCCAATACATCTTACAGTAGAAATGGTTCGCTACATGATAGACACTCTCTACTTTTCCTTTGTTTGCAGAAATTTATTAGTCCTCATTCTGATTATTTGAAACGGATCATAGAACAAGCATGGGTCTCTTAACACTTATCACCATGTGCAATTTATGTCCAATAATAACTCCATGGAGTTACAGTCCCTTCCAAAGCTATTGGACGTGCAAGGCTATTTATTTCCTTTTTGCAATAAAATGAAGACATTTGAGTTTGAGACCAGAAGATGAATATTAGACTACAGATCAGAATTGCAGGTTTTATTTCCTGATATTTATATCTAGATGTGTTAAACAACTTCGAACAGAGCACCTTTGTTTGCAGACCACCTAATTTTAGGTGAGCAAAAGTATCGGAGCAGACAGTCTTAACAAATTAACACTAAATATATTTGTCACATATACTTTACAGTACAGTGAAAATATTTTCTTATATCCTGGGTTGTTAGGGATTTGGTTTCAGAGCACAGGGTCAGCCATGATACAGCCCCCCTTAAAGGTTAGGCACCATGCTCAAGGGCCCAACAGTGATAGCGTGGCAGTGCTGGGGCTTGAACCAACTTTCTGATCAGTAACCAGATCAACCAATTTGGTACTGAGGCCATGACTTTGTGACTGTTGACAAAATACTGCGCATAGTTCAAGATCCAATTCTTCCCACTGTTCTCTCTTCCTGCTGAGAGATTTTTTTTCACTCACTAAACACTTTATTTAGCTTTCACATGCCCCACAGCCTTAAGACCAGTGGGCCTGTGACACCATTCTACTAGAAATGGGGGTTTTCCCAGCATAAATGGCGCACTTAAATAACGTTTTTATCCAAAGCGCTTTACACTGTGTCTCATTCCCCCATTCACACACACACTCACACCAATGGGAGCAGTGCTGCCATGCAAGGTGCTAACTTGCCATCGGGGGAAACTTGGGGTTCAGTGTCTTGCCCAAGGACACTTCGGCATGTGGAGTCATGTGGACCGGGAATCGAACCGCCAACCCTACGATTAGTGGACAACCCGCTCAACCAACTGAGCCACAGCCGCCCCTATTTAGCACCTACACAGTTGGTTTCCACTATATAAACAGCTTCAACCCGGAGTGGTTACAAGCCATGCATCAGGATTCACACTCATGCAGCCAATGCCTAAGCTCACTGGAGGCCATGGATGGGCATCATTGATGTCTGCCACCTCAGCATTGACTATCAGTCAAACAGTCTTTAGTTCAAGCATCCACTACACAAAATACACAGCAATGCTGAGGCAGACATAGAAAGCTGGCTGGCAAAATTCGATCTTGACTCTAAGCCAAGAAAACAACTAAAGTCTCTCTCTAAGCACACTATGTCTGTAGAGCCTCTGGGAGACACAAAACAGTGTCTGGAAGTTAATCTAGGTATTACCAGCTCAGTGTGTAACAGCTCTGTGGTGCCTGTATTGGAGCAGGCAGAAATATATTCTGAAATTTACAAAAACCCAAAGAATAAGCAAAGACAAAAAGGACAGCATGCTATCTGTCTCCTTCACCAGACAAGGTACTACATATAACCTTCATTAAAACACTGGCTGACACTGCACTCTTTTCAGTAGGGCACTTGGGCTGAGATGTCACACCAATGCCAATATGGTCCTGGACCAAGACCAATTACTACTGCAGTAGTGTCCCAGATTTTGGATGAAGTCTCACTGGGCCCTCATAAAACCATCCTAAAGGGGACAAGATGCCTTCACCTATTACTCTCCCCAAAGAGTCCCAAATTGTCAGTCGATATTTCACAGAGACCCTCCTCTTATGAGCTCATTAAGTGAACGTTCTTCTCTGAAAACTGCATTTGTACGGGCAGTTACTGGAACCAAAAGCGTAAGAAAGATCAATGCTTTGGCAATAAGTCCTCCTAGTTGTGTTCAAATCCAGGATTTCTGCATGATGTGACTCCCGTTCAAGAACCACCCCGGTGACCCTGCAACTCTCAATGACGTGGAAGCACATGAGCAGTCTTTACTATGCCCCGTACATGCTTTACAGCACTGAGTGACCCAGGCAACTCTATGACCTCCTCATGGGCAGTATTCTGAGGTGTGCCACTCCAGGAGGTTTGTGTTGCTGCTACCCGTTTGCACCTGTACATTGACACTGTCACAGCACAGAAACTTTAATTAAATCATTAATTACACAATGATTTATATGAAATAAAGAGAAAACAGACAAAAAAAAAAAAAACCCCACATACAATGTAGTCTTTATGTATACTTTATTCCACTGATGGAGGAAACTCTGCTGGTGCTGTATTAAAAACTCATTTTACCTTTAATATTTTGTAATTTACAAAAATACAGTGGAGAGCTTTAAACAGAGAAAGATAATCACATTCTTTTCATTACGATCCATTAAGGAACATCGTATTACATATCCACATCATACCACTGGAGCCTGAGGAGCCATCACTCAACTGAGACTACTTCTGAAAGTGATGGAAGTACTACTCCAATTGTGTGCAAGTGCATAGACATACAACGTAATAGCAACAAACCACACAAGAATAAATAAATAAATCATCCCATGTGCATCACGAAAATCATTAAATAAAAAAAGTTACACTCAGGTACATAGAGGACAAAAATGTCCATGTCCAAAAATATACTATTTTTTCCACTTGGACTTTTTGTAACCAGCATTAGTTCTGATCATAATTACCAAACATTCATTTTCATTCAATTTAAACGCCGGGTTCATTACATGATGCATGAATCTTCAAAGCTCAGGAACGTTCTTTGAGTCAGATACACGGAGTGGGATTTGTGATTTCTAGTACAATATTTCATTCTTTCAAACTGTTTACACACGTCATTTTCCCATACAAACACACACACCTCTGAAATCAACACACACACACAACTCTGAAATCCATACAAACACACACACAACTCTGAAATCCATACAAACACACACACCTCTGAAATCAACACACACAAACACACAACTCTGAAATCCATACAAACACACAACTCTGAAATCCATACACATACAAACACACAACGGTGAAATCCATACAAACACACACACACCTCTGACATCCATACAAACACAAACACACCTCTGCAATCCATACAAACACACACACACCTCTGAAATCCATACAAACACACACACACATCTCTGAAATCCATACAAACACACAACTCTGAAATCCATACAAACACACAACTCTGAAATCCATACAAACACACACACACATCTCTGAAATCCATACAAACACACACACCTCTGAAACCCATACACACACACACACACACACACCTCTGAAACATACAAACACACACACACACCTCTGAAACCCATACAAACACACACACACACACACACACCTCTGAAATCCATACAAACACACACACACACACACACACAACTCTGACATGCATACAAACACAAACACACCTCTGCAATCCATACAAACACACACACACCTCTGAAATCCATACACACACACCTCTGAAATCCATACACACACACCTCTGAAATCCATACAAACACACACACACACACCTCTGAAATCCATACAAACACACACACACCTCTGCAATCCATACAAACACACACACACCTCTGAACTCCATACAAACACACACACACACACACACACCTCTGAAATCCATACAAACACACACACACACACATCTCTGAAATCCATGCAAACACACAACTCTGAAATCCATACAAACACACACACCTCTGAAATCCATACAAACACACACACCTCTGAAATCCATACACACACACACACACACACCTCTGAAATCCATACAAACACACACACACACCTCTGAAACCCATACAAACACACACACACACACACACCTCTGAAATCCATACAAACACACACACACACACCTCTGAAATCCATACAAACACACACACACACACCTCTGAAATCCATACAAACACACACACACACACTCTGACCTCTGAAATCCATGCAAACACACACACACACACACATCTCTGAAATCCATGCAAACACACAACTCTGAAATCCATACAAACACACACACCTCTGAAATCCATACAAACACACACACCTCTGAAATCCATACAAACACACACACACACACACCTCTGAAATCCATACAACACACACACACACCTCTGAAATCCATACAAACACACACACACATCTCTGAAATCCATACAAACACACAACGGT
>JAFFST010042379.1:16565-30148 GCA_022414735.1 Noturus placidus | reverse complement strand
TGTTTAAATTGGTTTGATGTTCCGAAACACTTAAGTATGACAAACATGCAAAGGAACAGGAAATGAGGAAGGGGGCAAACACTTTTTCACACCACTGTATTATTCTATACTGACCAGTGTATATATACTATACGACACTGACCAGTGTATACTATATTATTCTATACTGACCAGCCAGTGTATACTATACAATTCTATACTGACCAGTGTATACTATATTATTTTATACTGACCAGTGTATACTATACTATACTATACTACACTGACCAGTGCATACAATACTTTATTAAACTGACCAGTGTATACCATACTATACTATACTGACCAGTGTATACTATACTATACTTACCAGTGTATACAATACTATACTGACCAGTGTATACAATACTATATTAAACTGACCAGTGTATACCATACTATACTATACTTACCAGTGAATACCTTACTATACTATACTGACCATTGTATACCATACCATACTATGTATATACAATACTATACTATACTATACTTACCAGTGTATACTATACTATACTATACTATACTATACTATACTATACTATACTGACCAGTGCATACTATACTATACTATACTATACTATACTATACTGTACTGTACTATACTACACTGACCAGTGTATACTATACTATACTACATTGACCAGTGTATACTATACTATACTACATTGACCAGTTTATACTATACTATACTACATTGACCAGTGTATACTATACTATACTATACTACATTGACCAGTGTATACTATACTACACTGACCAGTTTATACTATACTATGTATCAACGACCGAGTTTATACAGTACGGACGAATGGTCGCCTCGGACTATGCTATCTGGAATCCACCACCATTGACCCATTTGCAATCCCCAGACTATTGAGCATACTCACCTGTTTCCAATCACACACACACACACACACACACTTTCAAAAGAGACCTTCCTTGACAATGATTTTGTAAAGTAATGCTCAGTTTGTGCATTCTGCCCCTGACGATTACCAAATCTTATTATCCCGTATTTGCAATCCTGGTTTAGACTTAAATGGTTTCCAGTTTTTTTCGAGTGTTTGTCTTTGCCTTGTTTATGCTGTTTGTGCCTCGCCTGACCCTTACCTGTTTACTGATTTTGATCTTGCGCTCGTTTTGAAACTGTTTGCCTGCCAGTTTGTTGATAAAAATACGCTCAACTGCATCTCAATCTGTCTCACCTCTCAGTTTGTGACAACATTAAATGTCAAATATCAAATTGAGGAAGTGTCTTTTCAGATTCCCTCTTTGTTCACACAGTGCTGATTCAGGTCTATTAATTATTAGACTTTATTTTTTTCAAATAAATTCCTTTGTATTCCCTTGTTGTTTCTAATTGATGAACAACAATTCATCTTATTTGTTTTATGAGGATTAGATGAGTCTTGCCAGGCTTTTTACTGAGTAACGAGGTGTGTCCTAAACTGTGCGGTGGATGCCGTTCGGATGGAATGCATTTTGCAGATCTCATTCTCTCTCAACTTTTTTATTCACCGTCTTTATTGGTTCATCTGGCACTGTGGAGCGAGCCGCTCTGCTCAGAAACACATCCACCCTGCTGAATAACTATCCTCGCTTATTAGTGAGCCACTGAGCAGTGGTGTGTGTCTCCTCCACTCAGCAGTGAGTGTGTGTTCTGATGTGTGGTGTTGGGCCTCAAACTCAGCTCAGTCCACTTTCAGAGTCTGTGAGGTGTGCAGGGACAGCAGTGAACAGGTGGGGTCAGAAGAACAGTGTATAAGCACGCAGAGGCCTGATTATAGATCTGACACACTTTCAATCACATACCCGATTCCTGGGAAATTGCGGAAAGGCCACCTCAGAGCATTTTATGGAATACAATGCACCTGGAGCAGATTAGTTACTCAACATGTAGAGGGGAAAAAAGGGTATGCTTTCCTAAGAATTGCCTGCTATAGGGGTTATAAAAAATGGACCAAATCTTTCTTTGCTTCTGCAATATACACAGCCATGGAATGAAATAAAAATAAATAAATAAATCCCTGATGGGTTGGGATGTAGAGGTTGACGTTCATGCTTGTGTGTTTGGTTCAACATGTGTATGTAAGTCAGTGTACAATAGTGGCAATGGAGTGGCCATAACTGGCACATTTCATACCTAAAAGGAATGCTAGTGCTAAATGACAAGCTACAAAAACTAAATTAATAATAATAATAATAATAATAATAATAATAATAATAATAATAATAATAATAATTTATGCAACAGTATGAAAAGGTAATCATTGTCACCAGCGCGTGCTTTTCAGTCGTGTCCAATTATGGGTTCAGTTTCAGTGAAGAATTTTATTTTCAGTTCATCACTACTACAAATCTATTAAACATCTTAAAAGCATCAACTACTAATCAAATGAGATAAAAGATCAAATTAGCATGAGTAGAGCTGAACAACTCCAATGAAGAGTGAAGTGCTCAGGATGGGCTAGAGGGCATTAAGAGATCAGCGACATACTGCAACTAAAAAATTTAGGGCTGGGGTGTCTAATCTTTTTCACTCCATCCAATCAGGAAGCGCACATATTTAATGTGTTGACCTTAGCCTTCAATCAACTATCAGGTGTGGCTCATTTGTGGGTCAGATAGAACACTCCTGATTTAAGGCTTTAAATGTGATAAGCGGTTACAGGCAGCCAATGTAAATGAAATAAGACTGGGGTAATGTGACAAGTGGCACACAGAATTTTGTAATCTCGCAAAAAAAAAAAAAAGAGTAATGAAGTGATCAAGCCGATATGAATCCATCCCCATTACAGATTTCTATCTCAACACATCAGCTTTCTCTTTTACGGCTTCTGCCACTTCGTAGTGCCCATGAAGGGCCCTTCACCAATGAAAGCTCTTTAGTGTGCGCATGCAGGAGTGTAAAAGAAACATGAGAGGGAGTTCAGATTAGAGCCGGCTCAATAATTATAGCTCTGCTATCAGTTCCACAGCAACACAACACAAAAAGAGCCCAGGCTGATAATCATACGTCTCTAATGGAACATTTGGCAAAAATTGCGGTTAAATCACAGATTTGACAAATACTCTGCTTTCATTAGCCAATAAAAATTCTCGTGAGCAGGGTGGATTCAGTCTGAACACCTCTGATGTGAGCTAATGTGTTATAAAGCTTTGAAGTAGTTTTATGTTACAGCAATTACTTCAAGGGCTTTGGATGTGAGAAAAATAAACATACCGTGTTGTCGAATTTCAGGTTTGCATACTGACTTGTATAATTATTTGAGCCTAATAAAAGGTATACTATATTGTGTAAAATTGTTATTGTATCAGTGTCAGATTTCTTTTTTTGTCATTTATTTTGTATTTTGTAATTTAATCACAGTTACCCTTGTACTATACCATTACAATTCTGTCTACTCTATTTAATTTTATATTGCTTGTACACAATGTCTGCAGACATTATTAAATCTATACATGACAATTAATCAACACACTCATTCATTCATTCATTCATTCATCTTCAGTAAGCACTTCTCTTAATGAAGTAGAATTGCATGATTTAATGAGTAAGATGTGTATTTAAAGGTGTGTGTGCTTGTGGGGAGGTTGGGAAGGGTCAAGGGTCAGGGGTCAGCTGTATGTATCTCAATATAGCGTTTAAGAGCTTTTCCACATTTCTCCACAGCGACCCTTACTGGGAGAGGCCAGCTAATGCCAGCTCGTGTTCAGCCGCTAGGCCCAAGACACTTCACCTTGGAGGGCAACAACATACCTCATCACCATGGTAACTCCTCCCCTTCTCCCCTTTCTCAGTCCCGCCCACTGGTTATTCAGAGCCGATAGGCAGTTTACACACACCAGCTGCACAGAACTCAATGCACATAACAAAAGTATACAATAACATAATTATATCTATTTCTCTCTTTTGTTCAGCCCAAGCATAGAGCTGTTAAAGAGATATTATGTAAGGAATAACACATGATAGACTGTTGTGCTGTTATACAAAAATAATACCTGCCGGAGGGGTTGTGATGTGGCACGACGCGTGTAGTTTGTTTTTCTGCTCATACCGCAGCGATTTGCCAACGTTTGATGAACTTGTCAGTTATTAATGAATGACACGTCATACATTTAACAGTTAATAGTTAGATTTAATGTTCTGGAACATCCAAGTTAGTTCCTGTTCTCTTATGTGAAAGCCGTGTCGTTTTTTACATCTCTCTCTCTCACACACACACACACATACACACACACAAAGCGCAGCCTGACATTTGACCAAGAAAACAGGAAATGGAAAGCGGTACCATGACTGAGACTGCTTACAACCGAGACTCCTTCCATAAATGTTAAATAAATGTCTATTAGTCTTTATTATGTGGAGCATCCGTCATACAATTCCCTGTGTATGATCTGTTATTATAGAAACAATAAAGGATTAGAACGAGTACATTAATATTAACGTTCACGTTACAGCTGGAACTACATTACCTGTGCTTTTATATGAAAATTATGCACACCAATCAGATTCAAGCGTTCAACTGCACTGTCATATATGTGGAATAACACATGACAGGCCATGCTGTTCAATGAAAATAACACACTTGCACATTAATATTAATCATTTATTTTACAGCCGAATCTACCCGTGCTGTCATACGAAAATAATACAAACCAATCAGATTTGAGCATTCAGACGTGCAGGGTGTACGATATTTAAATTGCTAAACATATATGATTGAGATTTTTATCCTACTTTAATTTACAGACTATTGCTTGGCAGACTAATATTCAAATTGGCTATGCAAGTGTTTTTAGAGTGCAGTGACCTAAATGACCTCTTTTTCTGAGATGTTCTTTTGTTTTTATACTATGAGCCATGTTTCAGTTACTCCCACTCTAGACCACATTTACAGCATTCAGCAATGTCCTGTTTCTAATGCAGTAGGAAGGGTTAGAATTACATTTTTTAAAATGTTTTTATTTTTATTTAATTGTTTTTACTGGAATGGTTTGACATAAATCTAAGAGCCCGAACCAGAGTCAGTGGCATTTTTAAGAGCAGAGTGAATAATTCTCCTCACATTTCACAAGGACATAGTTAATTGATCAAAAACAAGTATTATTGCTTCTGAGCAACAGCCGTTCAAGTGACTTATTCCACACCGAGGGAAATCCAATATGTAATAGACTTATTAAGGCTAGTCTTATTGCTCAGAGAGCTGATAAACGACAGCCTTTTGCATAAAGACGTGGCACTTTATGCTCGCTGATCTCTAACTCATAAAGATTACAGCAAAGCTTTGTGGGAAGTGAAGTCGTTTCATATTCTCCTAGGAACAGCTATGTTTTATTTACGGCATGTTTCATGTTTACGGAGCCTCAGCAGTACAGTAGAATCAGACAGATTTGGGAATATTCAGTGCTGCTAAAACCCAGCACCGTTTGATGGATTGGTGAGGAATGAAAGCACAGGGGCATTGGGATTACTGTCACACTGACTAAAGAGGATTTATTTATCACTTTCACAAAAAGCCTCCTCTAATAGCTCATCATGGCATGTATTTAATATTATTAGTACTACCACCCTGTGCTCCTGATACACTAACTGCCACAGTGCATAACAGAGGATCTGCCAGTACTGTCATCAGTGCCTATCCCAGTCTCTCATCATCTCTCTCACTCACACACACACACACACACACACACACACTCACACGCACAAACACTCAGCCAATCCACGCTTTAATGCTTTACATATGGCATAATGCCACTAAACATATTTTCACCTTTTATCCTTCTCTGAAAGCGTTCCAGTTAGCAAAAGCACAACACCAACACTGTCGCCAACCTGTTAAAATCACATAAGCCATGTAATATCTGTAGGTCAGAGAGGAAATTTCTTTTGTGCTATAAAACTGCTCATTTAAAATGAGAAATATGTGTAGAAATTTTACACCATTTAGTCCCACTCTCATTTCTCAGCTCTTTTACAAAGGTGTTTAATTAAAAAATAACAATAAGTTATTTCAACATGAGTGAGGTGTTAGAGGAAAATAATCAACGCTGGAGCGGTGTGATGTGTGCTTCTACATGATGCAGACGGCCGGTACCATCCTGAAATCATTCTTTTTTCCAATAACAGCTGTTCTTAAGTGTTTTATTACTCTTACAGACCAGCAGATTAGCAGTGCAGAAAAAGGGAGGAAAAATAAGTATGATACCTAATACATTTATTCATTTATAGTTACATTTAATGTTGTGGAATGTCCACATAACAAGCAATAAACAGATATAATCCGTTGTTCCACACTTTCTTTTTGTCTTTCTCTTGAAGTTAATAATACAGAAATTGTCATGTTACCGATAATCAAAACAGGAGCAAAGCCGTCCAACCTGGAAGCTTTCACATGTCAGAAAGTTTAGTTACAGCTTTACATTGACAGCGTTTGGCAAACACTTGTATCCAGCACTACTTACATTTATGCTATTGATACAACTGAGCAGTTGAGGGTTAAAGGCCTTACTCAAGAGCCCAACAGTGGCAGCTTGGTAGTGCTAGGATCACAAGCTTCCAATTAGTAGTCCAACATCTTAAGCATTAACTACCACGTTACTATTGACTGGTACAAAGCACTGATACTGGAGACGTTTAAAAAAGCTAAATAAACATCTCTCCACAGACACACACACATACACAAACACACACACAGACACATACATGTACACAAACACATACACACACACATGCACACACACACACACACACACAGACACACACGCATTCATATGCATACACACAGACACACACCCACGCACTCAGACACACACACACACACACACACACTCAGTCACACACGCACTCATATGCACACACACACAGACACACACCCACGCACTCAGACACACACACACACTCAGACACACACGCACTCCTATGCACACACACACACAGACACACACACACACAAGCACACACTCAGACACACACACACACACACACACACACTGTGTCAGTGTGGGGGACGCTGGACAGGACAGGCCTGTGTGCTGCGGCGTCCCGTTTTGCAGAGACAGAGGATGAAATCCAGCAGGGTTATTTAGTTTAAGTGCTGGTTGAGCAGGCTGTATGGGCCAGGCTAAAATGGAGATAAATGGCCATGTGGAGGGACGGCCATCTCTCCCGCAGCAAGGGTCCAGCGAGGGGCCGAAAGGCTTCTGCACACCTGTCTCTCCTCGTTACTCACACACAAACACACACACACACACACACACACACACACACACACACACACACACACACACACACACACACACATATACACAATACATGCTTTCTCTCTTCTTTCTTCTTTCTGTTTCATATAATCAGTATATGTAGTATTGCGATTAAATTCACTTAACACCAGAAGTGGTGGCACAGTTTGTTTGTTAAAATGGTGATTATATGGGTATAAAAATATTTCCTAAATATGAAGTTTTTCCTGCAAAATGCTGGTTTCAAAATTATAGACACCCCACAATTCATATCTAGTGAAGCCTTGGAGAGTAAACAACTGCACAGACCCTGTAATGTCTGAACATGTGTAGAGGAATCTTGTTCCACTCCTCCAGACTGAACATGTCAATCTTATATATATATATATATATATATATATATATATATATATACCACCAGACCACCAGCCATAAATCATCGTCATATTTTACAGTGGAAATGGGGGACTTTTGATTTTCACCAAAAGATTTTACTTTTGCAAAATGAAAGGAAAAATATTTAGTTGTCGTCTTATCTAATCACAAAATACAATTCTAGTCGTAGTTCCAGTGACATTTTGTAAAGTTCAGCTTACTTTTGCTAGCTTGAGCTCAGGAAGTGCTTCTTTTGGAAAACCAGTGCGAATAGCTTGTTGTAATGGACGCAGAGTCTAATAACAACAAACTGTGTTCCTGACATTTGAGACTTTTTTTAATGATGGTCACAACTATCTCACTTATGTGTTAAAAAGCTTGTGTGATTAGTTAAGGCTTTGGAGTTTACATGTTATGTTTAGTAACATTCTTGCTCTGTCTAGTTTGACTCTGGCCTGCATTACATCAACTCAATTTGGCCTTGTTTTTTGGTAAGTGTCTATTGGATAGATCTCTGGATAAAGGAATCTCTTTTCAGCTGTTTATTAAAGAATGTCTATATCTTAGGCCACAAGCAGTCTGCTTGTGTTCTGGAGAAAAAAAGCAGCTGACAGAGAGAGAGAGAGAGAGAGAGAGAGAGAGAGACCTGAAGACTTTGGTTTAATATAGTGGGTGGCAGGTGGCCTGCTTTGCCTGAGGAGGCTCTTTAGGGCATGACAGCTCAGAAAAATGCATAAATCCTCCCGCTCTCTCTTATCTCCATCCGCATTTAGTTGCCATGGGGATTTTATTTATGCGGCTCCGAACTTCCATATTTCAGGTTAGACGCAGACATTTCAGCCGTTGCTTGCTGTTGCTCAGAAGGGCAGGAACTCAGGCTCAGCGACAAGAGCGTGTTTCATCCTTCTTTCCACAACTACGACACACACACACCTACTCGCCCACCTCACACAGAGAGAGAGAGAGAGAGAGAGAGAGAGAGATTTACAGAGTGAGAGAGAAACTAATCAATAGCAGGAGCTTCTTGAGACCGGTATACACACACCAGTGTTTTATCCATACCAGCCTAGTACTCTTGTCTCTTCTAGTATCTAGTTAAATTGAGACATCAAGCTTGCAATGCTTGCTTTACATGCTTTACATGTTATGGTGTGTGCATGTCCTAACGTTTTCATACTCGCAAACAATACGCAGCTAATTTCAGAGTACAGTATAAAACCATTATCGAACGAAGCACTTATGAACATGTATTTCTGTCTTTAATTCACCGTGTCCTTCCCCATTCTCTCGCTCCCTGTAAAGCCTCTGACAGCAGCACTCTTGTATTAGCTCAATGGAACGGGGCGCAAGATGGACTTTATTTTAGTGCCTGAGTACGGGCTGCGAGGGGGTTTACGCTGTGCTTTATATCCCTTGCCGTTGTGTGCTGAACTCACTGCACTTAACCTCATCCAAAGTAGCAGGCTTATTTTAACCAAATGAGCAGGGTACAATGCGACGCCGCCACTAACGCGCTCCTGCACCCAGTGAACGTGCTAATGGCTCAAATATGGAGCACATTAGCACGAAATGTCAGCAACTATGAGGCTGGTTGTTAAGCGCTTTTGTATTGATTTGTGATGACTGTATTACGACGGCTGCTCGTGTTCCCTTTCACTTCACCTTCTGGAGAGTTTGTGGAGTGTGTGTCTATTTCTGTCTCAGATTAGATCTATTTCCTTCCTTCTTTTTGCTCAGGTGGGAGTGGTCAGGTGTGCAGAGTGTTATGTTCGGAAGCCTGTATTAGCGTGTGTGTGTGTGTGTGTGTATATATATATATATATATATATATACACACACACACACACACGCTCTTTGATGTATTCTTTCCTGACCTACTTTCTCTCCCAGAAAGACAAGCTATATGAATTCCTGTTCTGTTCTGTTTTTCGATATTCTTTTAGTAAAGGTACCAACATTCAATTATTTAACCGCCCTTTCATTTTCTACCTGTTTCTTTGTCTCAGCTTGTGTAAATTATGGATGGTATAGATTTCTTGGAGAAAAGAGAAAGGGTGGAGGTATCTGGCTGTGTTCTCTTGGGTGTTTTTGAACAGCGGGGGGATTTAGCTCGCATACCCTGACCCCGTCTGCTCCCTGTCTACAGGATGGTGACTCTGTGTGCCATGTACCCGCTCCATCCCTGCCCGCTTCGTGACGCCATGACAGCTTTTGAAATGCAGGATGCTTGTTGATGCGAGAGTTGAGCAGGTGCTGGTTGGAGAAAGGTTTGATGCCACCCTTGCCCTCCCCTCATGTCAGTCTCAGTATCATGGCCCAGTGACACCGATAACAGACATCAGAGCGCCAGCGTTCTCTCAATCACAATACTCTTGACTTGCCGGGCTGTGGCTTTGCTTGCTAATACTTCTGTCTTTGAGGCTGAGTTATACTATCTCAATGCTAACTGATAATTAACAGTATAGAGCAGGGGTCTTCAACGTTTTCTAGGACAAGGACCCCCAAACTGATGGCGAGATGGAGCGGGGACCCCCGCATTGTATGAAATTGTATTATATCAAACTGGTACCAAAACTTTCACAACCCCTATGCAGTACCTCCGCGGACCCCCTAGGGGTCGCGGACCCCCTCTTGAAGACCTCCGGTATAGAGCATATGTAAGAAATAAAACACAATATGGTATGCTGTTCAAGGAAAATAATAAACAATGGGCTGGTGAGGTGTGAAGAGCCTGATTATATTCCTATAACAGCATGTTCAAAGTGTTTTATTTCTCTTATGCTGTAGCAGTTTTTAATAATAAATGAAAACATGTCATACTTTGTATTTGTTTACTGTTGCGTATAATGTTGTTGAATGTCCACAAACCATCTTGTTATCATTTGCGTTATAATAGTTTTTCTCATCTAGTTTTTCTCTCTTTTTTCTCTCTTGTGAAGTTAGTAAGACAAAAAACAAAAAAACCCACAGCGTTCCATGTAACAGAGAAAGCGTAACACATAAAGTGCTCTGTCTTGAAGTATTTCCTGTGGAAAGCATAGCATGGCAGCTTCATCTCTTTTTGATTGTTACAAAAGAACTCAAACTAGAGACTAATTCTAAAAATGTGAAATAAATGTCTCCTCACAGAATCCTTCACCTTATCAACAGTTTCATGCATTTTTAAATCTGTTTATGTGTTGTGATTACAGTACAAGTCTCTGTGTAAATTTCTATGGATATGATAACATATTATTTGGCGGTTTGATTCCTGCCTTTGATTCTGTGTGCACAGAGTATGCATGTTCTCCTCATGCCAAGGTGTTTACCCGAGATACTCCGGTTTCCTTCTCCAGTGCAAATACTTGCGTTGTATATGTCTTGTCATTGTGCCCCACGACCCCGTGTAGGATAAATGGTATGGAAAATTGATGGATGGATGGATGGATGATAACATATTAATATGTTTCATTGTTCTAGAAAATTAATCAACACATTTATTCCCTCCCTAATTTTAGTCTTGGCCATTTCCCCACCCTCCAGCCAGCTCTCCCCATCATACGACAGCTACCGAGTGGGGAGGGTGAAGGTTAACACATACTTCCTCAGGACATGAAACGCCAGACAACCAGATCTTTTCAAAATGCTCATGCTGCATCACGAGTGCCGTAAAACACTCGGAGGAAAGTGCTATCCAGCCCCTTCCTCCGGCATAAGCTTACAGATGCCCATGGTTGGCTAATGTCAATGTGATTGACAGGGGAGAGAGAGTATGTCATCCCTCCCATCCAGAGAACATGGCCAGTTTTATTGTGACATCATCATGACTTGACCGTGCAATCTCCAAAGAATAGGGGCGAATGCTTTTCCAACGCTATTACCAACTTCTGACCAATCAGAATTGAGCATTCAACAGTGCTTGATTATGTAATTTTACACTGAGCCAAAACATATCCACTTACATGTTTGCCTTTTTTGCTTTCTTTCTTTTTTTTCAGACTTGGTCAGGCTCATGCTTTCATTGCATAAATACAGAAATCCTTCAGATGCATAATGAGACATGAGAATTTGTAATTATATACAAAATAAGTGTGAGTATAAGAGAAAGAAAGAGAGAGAGTGTAAGAGAAAGAAGGAATGAGAGGGAGAGAGATAGAGAGAGTGTAAGAGAAATAAGGAGAGAGAGAGAGAGAGAGAGAGAGAGAGAGAGAGGGGGAGCAGTTATCACCATGAGCCCACGCAGTCTCCAGTCCATGCAGAGTCCAGTCCATGCAGAAATACACCCAAAACTTCAGCCGAAACGCTTCAATGAACTTAATAATAAGAGGATTTGTTTGTTTCTCAACTCAACATGTGTGGTTATCCAGTGACAGCACTACTAATGCAACCGGAGACCACAGACTATTCTGTAGCAAATGCTTAAATTAGCATGTACATTCTTTAATAGCATATTTAATCTAAGTCAGTACCACCGCACAGAAAACATCTTCCTTCCCTGAGAAAAAAAAAATCAATTAGCAGAAGCCAAACTATTTGTCCTGGCATGCTCCAGATGCAAATTACTGCGCATTATTCATTTCTCGCTGTCCATGAGGAAGCCTGAGCAAACTTTTACATTTCTTTTTCTCTCTTTTTCTTTTTGTAAATTAAGATCAAAGTCAAATTAAGTTCATCCAGGTCTGTGTAATCAGTAATTCAGGAGCCTGGAGCAACAACATTCTTTGAGTGTGGCATTGCTGGTGTTTTTAGATGTGGACTTCAGTAATTACCCAGCTGTTGCTGAGGCGTGATTGACATGTGTATTTGGCACAGTCCATGTGCACAATTCATGAGTTGCATACCAGCCATAATTAATTGATTCATATGCCTGTAAGCTTTTTCTAAAATATTAACAAGATAAGATTAAAAAGGCAGTCAGAGCCTCCTGGGTTTGAGCGCGCTGTCAGCTTAAAGCTCTGAACGCTATTGGTTACAGACGCTTTGTATTTACAGAAGGTGACTTGTCTTTTTACAGCTGAGTATCGGTATTTATTGTCCATTCGGTTCAAGCTTTGTTCATCATTTCTCTTTTGCTAGCTTTTCTCTAAGTCTTATTTTCCCCTCAGTATTTGGTTAGTCATATTTTTCCTTTCTGCACAAGCCCCGTTTTGACACATGTGCACAGATACACACTTATTCAACACTCTTTTCAGTCCCAGTCTGTGTGTGTGAGCCTGAGTTTACATATTGCATCCTGCTCTCCATAATGTCTGTGAATTAGCCCCAGATCTCTCTTCCCTTCCTCTCCCTCTACACACACACACACACACACACACACATATGCACAGCAGCCAACTTCTCGTCTCTATCAGATGGAATCATGGAGAGAGCGTCGGACGAGGCTGCCAGCTCCTGACAGGTAGTCACCTTGCAGGTCTCACCGCTTGTGTCATGAATAAACATGGCTACCAGCGGTGCTGTGCTCGAAGAGCACGCTGGTGCAGGTAATGGCCTCTCGAGACGCGAGAACACCCTTCTCCTCCTCGGCTTAGCAGCATCCACAGTAAGCTCCACTTATTAAAGCCAGAGAATATCACAGCTGCGGTGACTTACAGTGTGGAGAATCTTCTCTCAGGCTCTCGCTTTGCTGCTTGACTTTGTCATGGCAGCAGAAGTGCTGATGTTATTATGTACTCCTTCAATCTGAACAATTTTATTAAACCCTTCTGTTCTGTTTGCTGCTTGCTAGAACTATTGCAAACATTCACTGATGCTCCAGAAGGTAACATGATACATTAAGAGCCAGGGGGGTGTAAACTTTTGAACAGGATGTAAATTTGTCTTCTGGGAGACATGTAACGATCATATTTAGTGTCTGAAGGTCAGTACTAAATGAAACAAAAAGAGATCTTTAAACAAAATAATAACAATTTACACAGATCATCTTGTTGAAAAATTTACATCCCCTAGCTCTTACTGTATCGTGT
>JAFFST010042377.1:0-10272 GCA_022414735.1 Noturus placidus | reverse complement strand
CGGGATTCGAACCACCAACCCCACGATTAGTGGATTAGTGGACAACCCGCTCTACCGACTGAGCCACAGCCGCCCATTTTATTTATTTATATATATATATATATATATATATATATATATATATATATATATATATTATATTATATTATATTATATTAATTAGTATGTATATAAAAATGAGAGCATATTTTGCATTTGTGGGAGAAATTAAGGTCCAATATGCCTAATTTCCAACAAACCTATTGTTTTATTCAGCTGTCACCTAGTGGTCTATGTTATAAACTACCACAATTAAACTGACCAACTATTAATGATTAATTTTTATATACATAATTCCATAAACAAATTGAACCTGTCTCAGTGCATTATTATTATTTTTTTTTCTTTCAGTTTTAAGGTTTAGGTTATTTTGCTGTAGTATTAGAATTGGTGTACGTATAATACTGTACAGAGATGAAGGAGGAGGTTGCACAGTCTCAACAGCAGTGGAGAGAAGAGAAACAGAAGTGCAGAAAGATGGAACGGACAAGGACAATCCTGGAGGAGGAGATCCAAGACCTGAGAGCAGAGAACGAGAGCCTTAACCAGGTATGTGTGTATGAGGGAGAGAGAGAGAGAGAGCATACTCAAAATAAAGGTATGACAAATTGTGTGATAATTGTACAAGTAATGGCGAAAGCATTCCAGAAGAATGATACTGCTGTAAAATAAATAAAAATAAACCATGTGTACCAGCTATTGTCAGACAGGAAGAGAAAGTGGCAGCAGGAACGGGAGCGCTTTCTATTGGAGCAGGAGAAGCAGCGCAGCAGCAGTGAACAAGAATGGCACCAGCTCTTTGACCAGCTCAGGAAATCCAGATTCCAGGCTGGAACACACAGCAGACCACAGGTGCAGTGTACAGGGAGTGTGTGTGTGTGTGTGTGTGTACATTATGTCCTGGGGAGAGAAGCATGGGACACTGTACTTTGATCAGCACAGAATGTAGTGAACAAAAACAGTGCTTGTTTATTTGACTCTGTGCCACTGCCACCTCATATTTATACACCAGTGAAAGTCATAGATGATCGCTTAAGAGTTCCTAAACTATAAAAGTGAAATATAAATGAGGACTTGCTTCAATTATATTTTGTTCATAGGAATTTCTAGGGGAGCCAATAACTGTGACATGGTTTTATTATTTTTTTTATGTATGTGATATATAAATTAATTAATTCCCTCAATGAATACATTCATTTTATTTCTGTATATTTTCACTTTTATACGTCTATAAATAGTTAGACAAAACTAACCTTGGCAGTCATAATAACAGGTTCATCTCAAAGGATTTGAATATTGTGGAAAACATTTTTCCCCATAATTAATTCAAAAAGTGGAACTTTCATATATTCTAGATTCATTACACATGAAGTTTTGTTTTAATCTTGATGATTATGGCCATCAACTCATGGAAATCAAAAACCCAGTATCTCAAAATATTAGTACAAAGAATTTATAATAATGTATTGAATTAGCATATATGAAAGTTTCACATTTTGAATTACAATTACGGGAAAAAAATAACTTTTCCCACTATATTCAAATTTTTTGAGACGCATCTGTGTATGATGGTCTAAGTCAACAGTACTTAGTCTCACATCCATAATGTAATCCTGCCAGATTTCATACACACGACTACATTTAGCACATGACATGTTGATGTAAACAAAGTAGTGCGAATGCAATAGAACATTATTTATTAATAAAACATATTTTACAGCTCTTGCCTGTAAAAATGATTCCTTCTCTTGATATGACATGACTGTGATTATTTGCATCCAAATGTTGCATAGTTTGCTTCCATATTTGGAGAAAATCGTAGTATTCCAAATGCGTTTCAACCCAGAAGGTTATCGTGTCCGAGATGGCCACACCATTGACATGTCTGGCCCAATGAGGCATTTTTGTTTAATACTACTGGGTCAAGCGTCCAGCCCAGGCTATATAGTCACTGTCATATATAGTCACTGTCATTTCAGCTATAATCAAATATACTGTATTAGTAGCCAAGGAGTTGCCTGCAGGAATCAGTGTAATTTAAAAGCAATGCTAACATTATACCAATCACAGATGTTTGATATGCTGTTCATAGAAATGAGCGACTGTAGATCATTCAGACAGCCCTGTTTTACACCGTGTGGGTTTCTGTGCAGATTGAGCTGGAGTGGCACGAGCGGTGTGATGCAGCACTAAAGGAGCAGAAATTAAAACTAGAAGAAGTGATTACTCTGCTACAAGAACAGGTACTATGTTAGGAAGTCAGCCATGGCCAGATGTGTGTTTACACATCAATATTTTTTCCTTAATTATTATGATTTTTTCTTTATGCTTTGTAGAATGAAAAGTTACATAAGGAACTAGAGGGAGAAAGACAGCAACTTGAGTCCCAGCTGGCTGTACAGGTGAGGTGTGGTCATGGTTTTTCTGTACAACATCCTAGATCACTAGCTGTATGACCAACTGTGAGCCAGTACAGGGTAAATAAACCAGCAAAAGCCCATCACTGTTATTTTCTCCTTCTCTGACATCCATATGCATTGCTTCTGAGATGTACTTATGTCATTACGAAAAAATGTGTGTAACCTATTCAATTCACAGACATGCACGTGTATGATGTCTTGTTACAGGTGAAATGGGTGATGAACGGGCTGTTCCACTCTCTGAGAGCAGAGTTTGATCAGCATGCGTCTTATTCTGGTGAATCTGTCCTACAGATAGTCCTCAGTACCATCAAGGTAGGGTAAAGCTATTCAGAGATGTTTGTGTGTGTAAACCTACTAACTCCACTATGAAACCTCTTAACTACTGACTTGCATTTATCATGCAGTGCTACGAGATGTTTTAGTGTACATCTCTTACTAAATTGTTTCAGATATTAAAACAAAGGCAACCTGTGTAAACACACTAGCTTTTAAATGCTTTTAAATTAAAAGCTTTTAAATTTATTGAAGCAAAAAAGTTAATCAGTACCAACTGGTTCTGTGTGAAAATGTATTTGGCCCTGTAGTTAATAATTAGTATAATTCCCCAAGTCTTAATGGGGGCATTCATAATGGGATCAGCTGTACTAAGTGCAATCAGACCTGATTAGTGCAAACACTTCAATCAAATCAACACTTAAATTAGAACTTTTTCAACAGCATGAAGTTGATTAAAAGGTCTTATCTAGTAATACACTGTGCCAAAATTGAAAGTAATTCCAGGGTTACAAAGCTATTTCAAAGGCCCTGGGACTCAAAAGAACCACAGTTAGAGCCATTATTTCCAAATGGGGGGGGGAGACCCTGCACAATAGTGAACCTTTCCAGAAGTGGCCAAATTCCCTCAAGAGCCCAGCAACTACTCATCTAGGAAGTCACAAAAGAGCCAAGAACAACATCAAAGGAACTACAGACCTCACTTGCATCAATGAAGCATCACTCATGCAACAATCATGGCTCCACTATCAGAAAGACACTGGGGAAAAAATGGAATCCATGTAAGGGTGGCGAGGTGAAAACCACTGCTAACCCAGAAGAACATTTAAGGCTCGTCTGAATTTTGCCAAAAGACACCTGGATGATCCTCAAACCTTTTGGGAGAATATTCTGTGGATTTATGAGTTGAAAGTGGAACTGTTTGGAAGACAGGGGTCCCGGTACATCTGGTGTAAACCAAATACAGAATTCCACAAAAAGAAAATCATACCTACGATCAAGCATGATGGTGGACATGTGATGGTGTGGGGATGCTTTGCTGATGCAGGGCCTGGGCAACTTGCAATAATTGAGGGGAAACCTTAATTCTGGTCTCTATAATCCTAAAGGAGAATGACCAGTCTTCAGTCTGTCAGTTGAAACTCGGGTGCAACTAGATTATGCAGCAAGACAATGATCCAAAGCCTAGGATTAAATGCACCTATGAATAGCTTACATAAAGCTAAATTAAAGTTTTGGAGTGGCCTAGTCAAAGTCCTGACTTGAACCAATGGAGATGTTGTGACAGGACTTTAAACAGGCAGTTCATGCTCAAAGACCCTCCAGTATGGCTGAACTAAAGCAGTTCTGTTGCAGTTATTACTGCTGAAGTTGGTACAAAGGCTTCATCCAAAATCACATACTGTGACTGTGTGTACTCCATTCGATGCAGTACCTACTGCACAGCCATTGAAACAGTACGTACTAATCAGTATTATGACTACAATCTCGGACATACTACATCCGCCAACTTTAAAATCAATTCACTTTCCTGATGTGAGTCATTTAATGTGGTCAGTGTTAACAGGCTGAGGTAAAGTTGTTGATGTTAGCTTAGCTGGCTAAGGCATGATTGAGATCACAAGTGCTATGACAACTGTATTCTTGTTTAATCCTTCAACAAATTAACAATTTACTCGGGTATTTTTAAACAATTCCTGTTTAACCAAGGTTTAATACTTAAAGAGCCAACATGCTGTCTTCCCTGATTTTTGTTTTCTGAGTTGTCCACACTAGTCCCATTTGCATTATGGGATTATTCAAAGCAATTTACAACTAGATACAATCCAAGCATGCAGCTGAGCATCTCAACTTGCAGGGCTGGGGGTTAAACTCAATCCTCTGATCAGTTGACTGACATTCAGCAGCTGATTGTATTTTTTTTTTTTTCTCACTTACAAGTGGTTTGATTCTGAATTGTGGAAATGTCAGTTTTCTTTCGTGTTCTACGAACTCTAGGGGGAAAAATGCATCTACATTGAGTTGCCACTGGGTCTGTGTGTGTGAATGGTGCCATGTGATAGCGTGGCATCCCAGCCAGGGTGTACTCTCACCTTGTGCCCATTCACCCTGGGTCTAATGTGACCAGGAAAAATCACTTACTGAAGATAAATGAGTGAATGAATGATTAGGTGGCAGGTTATATTGTAAATGACTGAATAATTTTTTTTTGTAGTGTGTGACTGTGCGGTTGCTTAAGGAGCTCAAGTCTGAGGAAGAGGAGGAGTATATCTCTGCAGTGGAGAGACTTGGTGGAAGAATGGAAGAACATAGTATAAAAAGTGAGGAAATGGAAAGCCCACAGAGCCTGGACACCTATATTACAGCATATGAAACCAACAGTTTAGAAGCTTCTGAAGTGAACACTGATTCTTCATTCGCTTCAGATGTAGACACGCAGCCATTGACCACACCGAGTGAAGGGTTTGAAAATGAGACCCGAGGGTAATCATAACTGGAGACATTAAATGTAAAAAAATCCCAGTAATCGGAACCTGCACTAATTCACTCTGACTGTTCCAATGAGGCAAACAGAGGTGTTCTAGGTCAAACTCCAGCCTGGTTACACACTGGATCAACTTGCTGGTTATTGACCAGATTATTAGTGTCTAACAGGAAAATCATCAAATGTGTTCCAGCACTGGTCTGGAGCAACACCCTAAAACTAGCAGAGTGACTTTATCTAATTTTGAGCTACTACCACCATGATATTGGACTAATAAATGACTTTCTATGCTGGAATAATTGCAGAATTTTAAATACTATATTGTATAGGTTAAACTTGTATGAACGGATGTAAATGTTGTCATATTGTTTTTCATTTCTTTGACCTGAATCTAAAAGAGCTTTTTTTTTTTTTTTTTTAAATGTAATGAATCAGTAGCTATAACAAGACAAGGTAAGAATGTAATATGCAATTTACTGTTGTATTTGTTAAATAAAAGATTAGTTTAATAACATGTAGGCTATAAATGGGTGCTCTATGTACATAAATTGGTAAATGGTCTGCACTTATAGCGTTTTTATCCAAAGCGCTTCACACTGTGTCTCATTCTCTCTCACACACGCACACAGACACCAATGGTAGCAGAGCTGCCATGCAAGGCGCTAACTTGCCAGCGGGAGCAACTTGGGGTTCAGTGTGTTGCCCATGGACACATCAGTATGTGGAGTCATGTGGGCCGGGAATCGAACCGCTAACCTTACGATTAGCGGACAACTCCCTCTGCCCACAACTGAGCCACAGCCGCCCATATATACTGTACCAAATACATTAAGTTGAGTTTATTTAGAATATTCCTAATACTATAATAGACTGGTTCATGCTAAAACGTAATGCAAACCCACAACAATAACAACCGCATGAGATCTATCGGAATTTCAAAATTACGTAAATCATTATATATGAATAATTAAGATAATTCTTAGTCTGTTGAGAAGTTTCAAAATTACGTTCACATTCAAGGTAAAAACACGCACAGTATGTTGTATAGGAATTACAGTGCCTTGGTCTTATGCAAGCACTTAATCTTTTCATAATGATGTATTAGTCAGTTTTCATGAGAAGGAATACTGTATGTAATCACTGCTGATTTTTTGCTACATGAGTTTCCCTCTGCAGGTCTGATTAACAGACTGTGTTAGCCTTTAGATAAGCTTTCTTATTCAGGATTATGGAACATTTCACAATAAGGAATACATGTGACAGCAACATTCAGTAGAGCATAAACACAAATGAGGGCTTTGGGAACAGATTTTTATATTTGAAATGATTAAGACAATGTTTATACAGTACTGTGCGAAAGTCTTGGCCCTCCTGAGAACTGAAATGCATGTTTTATTAAGTCTCCACCATACATCGCTACAATCAATAGAAAAGAACAATACATTAATTACAACGAACAAAAATAGATGTTTGATCTTTGGTAGAATGGCATGTTCTTCCCTTTCAGTCTATGACTGCTACTTTTCCCTGTTTCACACAGCAGTACTTATACTCGGCTCAGTGGTCTGAGATGGAGGATTTTAATACTACACATGACCATCATTCTGCCTCACACTCATGTTTGCAGTGACTGAATGTACTTGTGCATTAGCTGCTTTCTTAAAGATAAAGCGTGATGAGTCACATGGTTTTCGTGTTTTCTTATACCCATTTACCCCCACCCCCAATGTTCCACCAGAAACACACCAAAATTTCCTTTTATTTTTATTGAACCTGTCATTACATTTATTCTAAACACAAAGTATTTTACAATCATAATTACAATCATTTTTTAAACATAAAAAATTAAAAAGCTTTTGCACAATAATCCTACCCCACAGTAAATATTTTTTTTTCCTTGTTGAAAGTAATCATTCAAATAGTTTGTTTATATTTAATAGGACATGCTAAATGACTGATTTCTAGATGAGACAGACCTTTTAAAGCATGCTTGGTTATAAGAGCACTTCCGTGAACGAGGGTAACAAAAAAAATCTATATATGAAAAATTCACCCCTTAAACAAACTTTCAACAACAGCAAATTGAAGTCACAGGAAAGAATATTTAGTGTTTTCAGAAAACTTGACAAACACCACCAACGCAGAATTAACAGTTTGGAGGTGCCAAGATGGAAGCTGGCCACAGCCTCAAAATATCGCACAATAACAGACACTAACACTGTAAAACATGTAGATATTTTATATGCCTAACTGTAGCTTTGGAGCGAGGAAGTATTTAATAAGTAAGTGATTTAAGTACAAAATCAATTTGGTTATTGGCCATGGAGTGTAATGGAATTCATGCAAAGTACATACATATATTTCCCCTTTCAGATTTTTGGCCCTTTGGTCTTAAAGCCCCTGGGAACACCGTTTGAAATGTGGCATGCTTGTCTCTTTCTACCATCACAGTGCAAGGCTCCACACTACAAAATTGTAGTTTGTGTACTTGTTTTTTCTTTTTCTTTCTAGCTAGCTACACTGATGAACAGAGCATTGCACAGTGACATCATAACTGAAATTATAATCTTGTATTTTCTATGTAAGTAATGATTAGACAAACACTGCTTGCCTACATTTTTAAGCACTAGGTGTAGATCATGAGTAGTGAAGCTACTCTGTTAATTCTCATTCCTTTGACTGTTAAAAAAAGGAGAGGCAGAATTACTCGCCATTACACCACACAAAACTTCTACACTAAAATAGTGTGTATAAAATGGCAAAAATGCTAGCTGCAGTTTTGCTCATGCTCTGGTACAACAGGGCAATCAGGCAGGAAAGAAGTCCTCGTGGGTGGAGCTGATGGTTAAGTCTGATTGGCATGTTAGTAGACTTGACATTACCTCTACCAATTATTGAAGAAGAAAACTGGAGGGGAAAAAAAAAGGAAATGGGGGGGGGGGCTCACAGTAAGAAGCTAATTAAGGAAATATGTTAACAGGGGCTTTAAGTCATAAGTCACAAGCATGATCAATAGGGAAGAAGTTTGGTAATGGATATAGTTGAACATCATGCGGATGAATTTTTTTATAGTAACAGTCAGGATTTGGGGAAAGCACACACCAGACGCAAAAAGGCACAGGTATTAAAATAGTGCAAATATATAACATGACAACCAGAGCTGTTGACTAAAATCTTTGAATCTTTGTTTCTCCCTAAGTGAACTGCATAAAGTTCAATGACTTGATATCTAGGCCTCCTTTCCCACTTGAAATACTCCTGATTTATTGTCTCTTAGTTAATTGTGGGGAATCATAGCATAGGACTTCATGCATCATGAGGGTATCTGAGATGCATGGATTTTCTAAATAGGTGAAAGTGCATGGGTGGTCAGACCAGGTCCTGGACAGATTCAGCCATGGTAAATGCGGATACGCTGAGAAATGTTGCTGCGGCACAGCGGGCAGAAGTGCAGGGCGTCACTGCAGACCTGGCAGCAGCATATATGACCACATGGTAAGAAGACCACCAGGGACTAAGAAAAGACACGAGAACAATGTGCACAGGTGAGACTTGTATACTATGGATAGATAATTTTAACAGTAGCTACATTTACATGGGGCCTAATAGTCCATCAATAACCTGAATGACAGCTCAATCCGAATACAACGCATTCATGTATACACCTCAACATGAATCAACTGACCCAGGCAAATGTGAATGAAATTTTCTAGCCAGTTGATAGAGGTGGTTAATTTTTGTAATAGAAGAATAATAGTTTTATTCACCAGACATTAAGTGAATATGGAGAACATGCAAGCGGTAAAAAAGGAGGAAAATGATTAAATCTAGATTTCTAATGTGGTTTTACCCAGACAGTGGTTTGTAATGTTGGTAACATTGAAGATGTGGAAATGCAATTGATCTGTGCAGATGGATATGTCTATTTCCTGTTTCTTGTGCATTTGGGCAACAAACACTGACACTACCGCAGCCACTAAACCCCGCAGTCTCTAAACCCTGACTCTACCGCAGCCACTAAACCCCGCAGTCTCTTACCCCGACTCCACTGCAGCCACTAAACCCTGCAATTTCTAACCCCCAACTCTACTGCAGCCACTAAACTCTGCAGTTTCTAACCCCCGACTCTACTGCAGCCACTAAACCCTGCAGTCTCTAAATCCTGACACTACCGCAGCCACTAAACCCCGCAGTCCCGCAGTCTCTAAACCCTGACACTACCGCAGCCACTAAACCTTGCACTACCGCAGCCACTAAACCCCGCAGTCTCTAAACCCTGACACTACCGCAGCCACTAAACCTTGCAGTCTCTAAACCCTGACACTACCGCAGCCACTAAACCCCGCAGTCTCTAAACCCTGACACTACCGCAGTCTCTAAACCCTGACACTACCGCAGCCACTAAACCCCGCAGTCTCTAAACTCTGACACTACCGCAGCCACTAAACCCCGCAGTCTCTAAACCCTGACACTACCGCAGCCACTAAACCCCGCAGTCTCTAAACCCTGACACTACCGCAGCCACTAAACCCCGCAGTCACTAACCCCCGACTCTACTGCAGCCACTAAACCCTGCAGTCTCTTACCCCGACTCCACTGCAGCCACTAAACCCTGCAGTTTCTAACCCCCGACTCTACTGCAGCCACTAAACTCTGCAGTTTCTAACCCCCGACTCTACTGCAGCCACTAAACCCCGCAGTCTCTAAACCCTGACACTACCGCAGCCACTAAACCCCGCAGTCTCTAAACCCTGACACTACCGCAGCCACTAAACCCCGCAGTCTCTAACCCCTGACTCTACTGCAGCCACTAAACCCCGCAGTCTCTTACCCCGACTCCACTGCAGCCACTAAACCCCGCAGTCTCTAAACCCTGACTCTACCGCAGCCACTAAACCCCGCAGTCTCTAAACCCTGACACTACCGCAGCCACTAAACCCCGCAGTCTCTAAACCCTGACACTACTGCAGCCACTAAACCCTGCAGTCTCTAAACCCTGACTCTACCGCAGCCACTAAACCCTGCAGTCTCTAAATCCTGACACTACCGCAG
>JAFFST010042374.1:10386-17886 GCA_022414735.1 Noturus placidus | reverse complement strand
CAAGACTCAATTATTGCAACTGGTCCCTGGAAGGTCTGCCCCTGTATGCCAAGCTGCCTCGTGTAACTGATCCAGAATGCAGCAAATTCTCCCACATCACGTCTCTACTGCGTTCCCTCCACTGATTTCCCATAGCTACCACATTAGATTTAAAACACTAACGCTTGCCCAGAAAGCCAAAAAACGGACCAGCGTTCACCTACATTTAAAGCACTCACAAAATCACTAAACAAATCTGCGACAGAATTTTATCCCATATAGTCAATAGAACACTACACTAGCAAATCACGGGCATCTGTGAGCTCGAGTACACGGAAGAGAGCAGTTAGCTCTTTCCTCAGAGTGTGGTTAATCTGATTTGTGAAACAGCATTAGCAGCAACTCAAAAAGATGAAGTGGTTAGCTTATCCTGACTGGGAGAAAGTATGTGAGTCTTTACCTTCACCGATCGGTGGCCGACATGTGATAGAGGACAGGTATCTATCAGGGGTGAAACCTGGACAGGGAAGGTGAAGATTTTTTTCTTTAGCCCTGAATAATTCTCCACTTGTAGCGGTTTGTCACTACGTAACTGAACGGCCGTAAAAGAAGATGGCGGCGTCGTCATTTTGTACAGGAAAATACATGGAAATACTCATATCTTATTGGCTGACAGGTCTCAATTCTGCCAAACGCTAGCTCACAGTCAGTGTGAGGAAAAACGGATATACACTGATTTTTTTTAACCAATAAAGGAGTTGAAACTGAAACACTAACATCCTCTATATGAGTTACATGAACATGATCTGAGCGGAGCGTAAGGACAGATGATGTACTTTACATGGCACTGTAGCAGCTAAACCCATACCCTGATAGCTTAATTGTGCTTCCTCTTGACTAGCGACACCACACTAGCCTAGTCTCGAACAGTGATAACACCCCAGGTAATTTATGATTCCAAAAATCCAACTTTTAGGTACAATTTTAGCATTTTTTAAGAAATTAGCCATCACATGCACAAAAATCAGTTTATAAGTACATTTTAAAAAGATTTTTGATGGGAGACAAATCTGGGCTCAGCCCTGAATGATGACTAAAATGACTAAAATTAGGAGGAAATAAATAAAGTGGAGTTCATTCATGAACAAATTCCCCAGTTTCAACCTATCCATAGTCACAAAACTAGCAGGAGAATGAATATTAAACTCTGTTACAGAAAGTGATGACGCTTGGACCCCTCAGTGCAGTAATTCTGTGTGATCTGTAGCACCATTTATACTGTAACTCCTACAGAACATGGCAGCACGTTAATTCCTATCTATGACCTTAAATTCTTCTACAAAGCATTCGCTATTTACATTTCCAAGGTAATGCAAATAAATCTGTGTTAACAGAGACCGAGTGAATAATAATAATAATTTAATAATTTATCAATTTGTATAGCGCTTTTTACAATGGTACATTGTCTCAAAGCAGCTTTACAGAAATATCATTTTTACATTTACAAGCGACTTACTAATGAGACCACATTCACACACCAATGGTAGCAGAGCTGCCATGCAAGGTGCTAGCTTGCCATTGGGGGCAACTTAGGGTTCAGTGTCTTGCCCAAGGACACTTCGGCATGGGATCACCCGGGCCGGGATTCGAACCGCCAACCCCACGGTTGGTGGATTAGTGGACAACCCGCTCTACCGACTGAGCCACAGCCGCCCCAATACAAGTGAGAAAGAAAAATGGTGCTCCTCATTTGTAATGCTATGGGAAGTAATGGTTTTGCATCTTGCTTAAACATTCTATGTCTACAGACCTAATTGCTTGCTTTTTCTTCTCCACTCGCTCCTTTTTTCTACTACCGCAATGTTACTGAAATTTTAAAACTGTAACTAGAGTATTAGAAGCGATACTCCCCTGGATAATCTAGGCTAGTTACCTTGCCTAGGAACTGCTGGAAATAGATTTCATTATTTATTTAGACAATAAGATAAGTTGTAATTATACAATTGGATAAATGCATAAAATATATACAGTGGGTAATATAATGATGCCGATCCCAGGAGAATACAAAAGGGAGACGCTAGTTTTACAACTGAGAAGATATCTGTATTTTAATTGAACTCAAGAAATGGCATCCAATAGCACACCCCATCATATTTCCAAAGATACCAGAACAATGGTGATGCGTAATACGATCATTTTTCCACTTTTCCATAAAAGGTATCTCATACAGCACATGAGGTGTTGTATAGGGTGGGCTTATTAAAGGGAAGATGATGTTAAAGTAAGGAGTTACCTGGCCCAGGCCTTCAGCTCAGGAAGACTGATAGTCTTCCCATTCTTCATCTGCACAACCGCTACAACCTTCTGCCCCCAGGTGGAGTCCCGCGCCCCGATTACAGCCACATCTTACAAATAGAAAGTAAAAGCGTATATGTTTTAACATGCCCTTATGATTTCAGCCATTGGCTGTTCTAAAAGATACAGGTTACTTCTTATAGTACAACCAATGTGAGAGTTTCACTACCTTGAGTCCAGTACTTTCTTTTTACTAAACTTTTCCTTCCAAAATGCATTTCTTTCATGTACCTGTGATGTCAGGGTGGGCCAGCAGGTGGCGCTCCACATCTAGAGCGCTGATCTTGTAGCCGCCGCTCTTTATGATGTCTACAGATGTTCGTCCCATGATCCAGTAGACTCCATCTTTGTAGACCGCAGTGTCACCTAAAGAAAAAACAAAACAAAAGACCAACATTAGTTGCCACATATTATGATTAACAAGGTCCCAATACACACTCACCTGCACATTCATGTAAATGGTAAATGGCGCACTTGTATAGCGCTTTTATCCAAAGCGCTTTACACTGTGTCTCATTCACCCATTCACACACACACACCAATGGGAGCAGAGCTGACATGCAGTGTGCTAGCTTGCCATCGGGGGCAACTTAGGGTTCAGTGTCTTGCCCAAGGACACTTCGGCATGGTTTCGTCCGGGCCGGGATTCGAACCGCCAACCCCACGATTAGTGGATTAGTGGACAACCTGCTCTACCAACTGAGCCACAGCCGCAAAAATGCATACAGCATGCATTTATCTAATCAGCCAATCATCAACATGATGCAAAAAACAATCATGCAGATACAGGTCAAGAGCTTTAATTCGCATCAAACATCAGGATGGGCAAAAAGTGTGATCTGTGACTTTAATGGTGGCATGCATATTGGCACCTGAAGGGCTGGTATGAGTATTTCAGAAACTGATGATCTCCTGGGATTTTCACACACAACAGACACAAATAAAAACAATGAATGAGTTCTGTGGGTGGAAACGCCTTGTTGATAAGGTCAGAGGAAAATGGCCAGATTGGCTACATTCTGCCACTGAGGACGACCCCAAGCAGTGCAGCCTGGAGATTGTTGAGGACGGTGCCGCTTGAACTACCATGGAAATGGCTTTGGACTTCAATTCCACATGGTCATTCCTGCTGTGGTTTCTGGGACTATGGTTGCTGTGATGGCCTTTGGACTGCAATTATTACATACTATTTTACACTCAGGTCTCCTTTAGTGAACATTTGATTAGTTCAACAAAACAGACTTCATATACAAACCATAATGAACTTCCCTTTACTTTCACACTATCCGTTACACAGATTGAGGACGGGTTCTCTTCTGAGTCTGGTTCCTCTCAAGGTTTCTTCCTCATATCATCTTAGGGAGTTTTTCCTCGCCACCGTCACCACCGACTCGTTCAATAGGGATAAATTCACAGACTTAAAATCTGTGTCCTGTGTTTGTATATTTCTGTAAAGCTGCTTTGAGACAATGTCCATTGTTAAAAGCGCTATACAAATAAAAATGAATTGAATTGAAGGATTTAATAACTCATACAAACGGTCTTTAAACCGCGGTGAGCAGAAAAGCATTTCAGCATTCACAAAATATCAAACCCTTAGGTGGATAGGCTAGAAGCAGAAGATCAGATCAGATTCCACTCTGTTCAGTAAAGAACAATCTAGAAACTGGAAGGGCATGAGACCCAGGAGATCAGCATTTTCTGAAATATTTCCCATTTCTGCTGTTTGATGTGAACGTTACCTGAAGCGCTTCACCTAAAATCTAAACGATTTTATGCATTGTGCTGTCATATGATTGGCTGATTGGATAACTGTTCAGGTGTTACAAATACATTACATTTACATTTATTCATTTAGCAGACGCTTTTATCCAAAGCAACATACAAATGAGAGATACAAGCAAAGTGATATATCAAGCAGAGAACAATACAAGTAGTGCTACCATACAAGATCTATTAATTGAGTTCCAGAAGAAGCAGAGTTCTATAACAGTCTGTGCACTAATATGTTCTTTTTCAGATTATACGATCCTCTAATAATCCTCTAGCAATCTTCAACCATAGGTCCATTAGCATGCTTCCTTCAAGTTGAACCATTGACACTAAAGTAGGTGTAGCAGTCCTGTGGCTTTCATATAATCCTATAATCCATTTCTAAAACAGCATCTTTCCACTGGTGGCGTTTAGACGAGTGTTATACTGTAGCAGTGCTCACACTCTCAGATATTAATACAAAATCCTGACACTACCAGAACGTTGTCATCATCTGACACTGCTGATCTCAACTCACTTGTAAATAATTCTTACACAACGTGTGACTGTAGTCTGTGACACCAAAAGCGGCTTGTAAACATTACCAGATTGTCAATTTTTAAAAAATAGTCATTCCAAATAAAACAATAATGTATACTATGTTTAGTGTTTGTCACAGTTAAGACAAATGTGTTATACTTGTATAGGCTTTTTATTGAAAACTAAATTGCAACACAGTCCCATCCATCCATCCTCTACCGCTTACTCCTTTATCAGGGTCATGGGGAACCTGGAGCCTATACCAGGAAGCATCGGGCACAAGGCGGGGTACACCCTGGACAGAGTGCCAGTCCATCACAGGGCACAATCACATACACACTCACCCTTAATCTATATTAGCTATACTGTCAACATGTTTAAGTAAATATGGTAAACAAAGGATGTAAATAAATGTATACCTACTATACCAATTTCATCATAGACTGGAGGTAAACAAGACAGTGATAGATGTCTGAATCACTGTGTGCTTGTAGAGGATGCTACACTGGGTACAATTTATGCATACTTTAAATATTATAATTCACACTACAGTCGAATAAGTCTAGATTTAAAACTTTAAGCAGTTTTCAGCTCGGAAATGTTTTTGTACATAACCGTGTGTCAGAGTGAGGTCAGTGTGAGTCGGTTTCAGTTTGCAGTTAGCATGATGCTAATGCAGAGACCCTTAAGAAGGACAAGTGCTCATATTGAAACAATTGATGTATTAATAGACAAAAAGGAAAATATTATTAACACATCCATCTGAATAGGCAAAAACGTATGCACGTATATGGAACAAGATGCAAAGTAAACATATTACAAATGCAATGTATAATCATCCTCATCCTCACTTTCACCCTGTAGATTTGATACGAGCACTGTGCCTTCATCTTCACATTACATTTACATTTATTCATTTAGCAGACGCTTTTATCCAAAGCGACTTACAAATGAGAGCACACTCACACACCAATGGTAGCAGAGCTTCCATGCAAGGTGCTAGCTTGCCATCGGGGCAACTTAGGGTTCAGTGGACACTTCGGCATGGGATCACCCGGGCCGGGATTCGAACCACCAACCCCACGATTAGTGGATTAGTAAACAACCCGCTCTACCGACTGAGCCACAGCCGGTCAGCCTTCAACGCATGTCTTTGTACTGGGGGAGGAAACTGGAGTACCCGGAGCATGGAGAGAACATGCAAACCCAACCCCAGCTGTGTGAGGCAAACATGCTAACCACTAAGCCTGAAATATACAGTATATATAGCATATTACAGTATTTTTAAATTGATTACTTGATGGCTATGATGCCAGAATATTCAGACTATTCAAACTATGTTGCTTGCTAAAACAATACTTATATATCTACCTATTGTTTTCTTTATGGCCTACTGTGATTATGGTACGTTATGGTATTACATTATGGTACGTTGTTGCCTCAGGGCAACATGCACAATTTCAGAGTTTTCTAACATACATTTATATATTTCTGATATAAAGCTGTCTTACCAATAAACATGGATTAATTTTTTTATTGTGATGATTAATGACTGGAACATTAGGTAAAGAGTCAATGTTTACTAGACAAAATATGATGCTGAATTAAATTGGCTGCCAGTGACCAATTTTTGCATTTCTATTAGTTAGCACTGGGCCCTCCCCCCTTGGTGAAGGATGAACTCAGAAAAATTGTTGATTTTTGCTGCAGCAAGCCAAAATATTTCATGTTGCCTGAAGGCAACACATTACAACAAAGGGATAAAAAAATGGCAAAAGGATCAAGATTGTAAAACACAAGTACAGCACGAGGTGCGGAACTCAAACAACCAATATGCTGAACAATATGCTCAAACAACCATTATACAAGCACAACCACAGCAGATAGTTCGAGTTTAAAACTCGAAGTTGAAAAACTGACTCAGCATAACCTTGGTTCACAGTTGGGATAAGAACCTTGTCCCACCTGTGAAACATAATGGTGGTAGTATCATAGTTTGGGCCTGTTTTGTTGCATCTGGGCTGGGAAGCTTTCATTGATGGAACAATAAACTCTGAATTATACCAGAGAATTCTAAAGGAAAATATCTGTGAACTGAATCTCAAGAGAAAGTGGGTCATGCAGCAAAACAGTGACCCTAAGCACAGGAGTCTAGCAATTAATGGTTAAAGAAGAATAAAGGTAATATTTTGGAATGGCCAAGTCAAAGTCCTGACCTTAATCCAATAGAAATGGTGTGGAAGGCCCTGAAGCAAGCAGTTCATGTGAGGAAACCCACCAACATCCTGGAGTTGAATCTGTCCTGTAGTGAGGAACGGGTTAAAATTCCCCCAAGTCGATGTACAGGACTGATCAACAGTTACTGGAAACGTTTAGCTGCAGTTATTGCTGCAGAAGAGGGTCACACCAGATACTGAAACACAGGTTCACATACTTTCACCACTCACAAATATGTAATATTGGATAATCTTCCTCAATAAATAATAAATGACCAAGTATAAAATTCTTTTTATTATCTACTTTTAGGACTTGTGAAAAAACATATGAAATTCTGATGATGTTTTAGCCCTCCCAACCACCCCCCACGAACATACCGTACACCCACACATATATACAAACACTAATATTGGTGCCCTTGGAAAATAAGAACAAATAAGAAAAAATAAGAATTTTTTTTTTTAAACCTTTTTCTAAAATACAGTGGTGTGAAAAAGTGTTTGCCCCCTTCCTCATTTCCTGTTCCTTTGCATGTTTGTCACACTTAAGTGTTTCGGAACATCAAACCAATTTAAACAATAGTCAAGGACAACACAAGTAAACACAAAATGCAATTTGTAAATGAAGGTGTTTATTATTAAAGGTGAAAAAAAATCC
>JAFFST010042371.1:20595-36259 GCA_022414735.1 Noturus placidus | reverse complement strand
GTTGTCCTTGACTATTGTTTAAATTGGTTTGATGTTCCGAAACACTTAAGTGTGACAAACATGCAAAGGAACAGGAAATGAGGAAGGGGGCAAACACTTTTTCACACCACTGTATGTGATATAAAACTAAATAATGAATACGTTCAAAGTGCAGTTTCAGCTTTAATTTTAATTAATTTCATTTTAAACTTATATTGTTGTTAACAGCAACAAATTCCAAATTGAAATGCCACACATAAAACCAACTTCAGATCTTTTATCTGCTTACTAGTAAGTAAACAATGAGGAAATAACACACACCTGGTCATGGAACAGCTGAGCAGCCAGTTATCCAATTACTTTTAGTCTCTTAATTTTATTCAATTAACTTCAATATATTGTAATAGGCAGCTGGAGTAAACATTTTTTTTCAATGTTCCAATTTTTGTGGACCTGACTTAATACATTTCATTCATCCATCCATCCTCTACCACTTACTCATTTTCGGGGTCACAGGGGGAACCTGGAGTCTATCCCAGGAAGCATCGGGCACAAGGTAGGGTACACCCTAGACAGAGTGCCAGTCCATCACAGGGTACAATCACACACACACTCATACACCCATTCATACACTACGGACACTTTAGACACCTGACTTAATACGCATTTTTTGTATTCATAAGACAAGAATATTCACTCACCACCTTTGTGACTCTCCTCATCTTGCTGGTGTTCTTTAGTCTTTAATTCTGTGCTGTAGATCTCAGCAGTGTAGCAGCACTGATTGTTCTCAGAGACGAGATGATCAATCTTCTCCATCAGGGTTCTCATTTCTGATTGGTTGTTCATGCTCTTGCTGCATGTGCAGTACCTGTCACCACACTTCTTCATCAGTTCCTCTAGAACAATGTTGTTCTTCAGGTCATCTATGATGGTGTCACACTCCTCCTCTCTCTCATAAGTGAACAGAATCATCACAAAGGACAGAGACTCTTCTCCAAATGTTCTTTCCAGCCAATCAAGTCCCATCTTATCATCATCTGTAAATTGTCCCAGTTTCAGGACAAAGATGAAGGACTGGATGCAGTTTTCACTGACTAACTGACCAGTGATGTGGTCCACATGGTCCAGGTATAGATCACCCTCATGCAAGTTCAGTATATTGACCACTGACAAAACACGTCCTGACACTTCTATATTTCTGGGGATGTGAGCCTGATCTGGAGGAACATGTTCTGCTCCAAGCAGTATATTTTCATCTTCAAAGTGGACTGCAGAGGTGTTTCCAAACAGCACAAGAGTGAAATTGTTTGAGGATTCCACATTACAAACTGATAAAGCAGACGCACCTCTGGGCATTTCTTCAGTAACATCTTGAGATTGTCCAGCTGTTTGATACTGGCTGTCTCCAGGAGCTGCTCTGATCATTGTTTGAGACCCTTCAGTGACCCCATGCTTTATTTCTGTAGGCAGCTTGATATCATCTGGACACAGTGTGGCTTCCCGACCAGTAACATCTTCATGCTCCTCAGCTTGAGACTGTCTGGATGTCATAGTACTGTTTACTTCAGCTTGCAAGATCACATTGTTTTTCTTTCTGTCTTCATTATCCTTGGACAAAGATCATCATTTATTGTCTCACTTAATTTTTATATGTGGAATATGGAGAAATTACATTAAGAAATTGACATGATAATACTGTGCAAAGATAAACTCTATATTTCTTTAAGGAAAGTTCTCATTTAGGTTTAACTAAAACTCTTTTTTCATGTTTTTTTTTTTTTTCACTAAATGATATACAGTGAACCCTCGCTATATCGCGGTTCACCTTTCACGGTCTCGCTGCTTCAGGGATTTGCATCACGCATTGTGTTCTGCATTCTGATTGGCTAAACAGTCTCTCCGCTTCTTCTCTACCTGTGTGTCAATAACGTTATGGTTTATACACGTCCGTAAAACAGCTTGCCAAATTTAAGTTTGCAAATTCTCTTGCAATTTCAAGTTTCTCTAAAACCCATAATGCCCAGAAGAAAAAAGAGCGACGACAACAACTACCAATAACTATGTTCTTCTCTCGAAAACACACACCTGCACCGCGGGCTTTAGAAGAAAAAAACGCTGCAGGGCGGAGTCAGGGTGCAGCGGCTCAGTCAGAAGAGCAGTGAAATACACGTGTGTCACTATTTTTCCTGCTGTACTTTGTATTTTTTTCATAATCATTTTTCATTTTCTCCCGTTCTAATCCAATGACTCGGGTCGCGCGCGGTGGGGCGGAGCTGATCTCCGCAATTTGAAGCCTTCAGTTCGTATTGATGATTAAAATTATTATTTTACAGTGCAGTAGTTATTTGTAAAAAAAAAAATAAATAAATAAACATTTATACAGTACTTTTATTTGTTAAACAAATACTTGGGCCATTAAAAAGGTTTTGTTCTTTGGTTTCAATGTGTTATGGAGTATTTCATTGTATAATTGTAAAAAAAATTATATTTCGCCTATCACGGGTTCTTTTTGGAACGTAACCCCCGTGAAAAACGAGGGTTCACTGTATTTGCATTTGCTGTAATATGTACTCAGTATTCTGCACTCACCTCATATGTTCCTGATGGAATTGGATTTTCTGGTCTGGGATTGGACTTATCTGTGCATTCTTGTCTACAGAAATCTTGATGAAATAATAGAAACAGATGTTGTTGGACTTTTTTTTTTTCAAAAATAATGAGACTCCATCAGTAATGAACCTAAAATCTCTCATCAAACCTCATCTACTACCTTACTATTTCTCAGACTTCACTCAAAATCTGTGAATATTTGTCAAATCATGCGTCACCTTTATTGTCACAGAATTTGATATCTTCATTGTCCACATGTGGATTGGGGATATTTTCATGATCTTGAGGCAATTTATTGCAGATTTCTTCTGTGTCCTCAGTAACTGGCTGAATGTCCATTTCATCATCTAGAGCTTCATCTGCCATGACTTCTTCCTACATTAATACAATTCTGAAACAGAGTGTAGGAATACAGATATTTAAAATACTTTCTTAATAGCTTAGTATTTGAACATTAAAACCAGAGCACAGTAGGTCTCATATGAAGAACATCCAGAACAGATGTACATTCACACACAGAAGCTTCTCTGCATGCTTCATTCACTGATTCACACTAACGAATAGCTTTGTGTGCACTCTGTGCTTCCCCAATCCACATCCCACACCCGATCCACAACATATTTGATTATGCTTTACGACACTACCAGATGTGTATGGTGCATGTGTGTAGTTTCACAACATTAGTCTACATTTTGTAGGACTTCAAAATCAACACTAATTCTGCATGTGAAAGATGAAAACATAAAAAAAATTCAAGCATTGCAAAAACATCTTGTGGAGGGAAGTTTGTCCCCAGGTGAGGGTAAGGGTTTAACAGGAGTGCATAGGGAGAGGCTAATTAACAAAATACACCTGACAACTCTCTGAGCTGTTTATATTAACAAATTCTCCCTCTCTCACACACTCTCTCTCTCACTCACACTTTCTCTCTCACACTCACTCACTCTCACTCACACTCTCTCCCTCACTCACTGTCACTCTCTCTCCCCACCTCTCTTTCACTCTTTCTCTCTCACTCACTCACTCTCTCTCACTCTCACAGTCACTCCCTCTCTCTCACTCTCTCTTTCACTCACTCTCTCTTTCACTCACTCACTCTTTCACTCACTCACTCTCTCTCTCTCCCTTTCTCTCTCTCTCACTCACTCACTCTCACTCCATCCCTCTCTCACTCACTCTCACACACACTCACTCTCTCCCTCACTCTCTCTCTCTCTCTCTCTCTCACTCACTCAGCATATCACAAAATTGCCAGACAAACACACACACACACACACACACACACAACTTCACAACAACTCAAATCACTTTAAATATTTTACCATAAGAGTAAATTACTTAAAAATAATGTGTAGAGTCAACAATAATGAAAATAATATTTAACTAAGCCATAAATGTTTTGCTCAATGTTCATGTGGCATGCATCATGTGTTATTTTGTCAGATCAGGTCACAGAAGTAGTCCTACCAGGTAGTATTTCAGACAGAGCAGGAAGTGAGGCAGGTGGAGAGGCAGGGTTACAGGTGAGGTCAAACAATGAGATGGTAGCTTAGTAGTGAGAGTCAGTACTGTATGGTTTATCCTTGTGTGTTTGAAATGAAAGCTTTGAATAGGCAGATGGACTGCTTTTATGTCCCCACCAATGTCAAAATCAAGCAAACGCCCTTGCCTCTTCTTTAACAGAGTAAAAATGATAAATTAACATGCATGATATGTCTGTATCCTGGTTTTATATATGTATATAATAGAGCACAAGGGTCCAGAAAGACATGAATATATTAATATACTAATCTTCCTCTATTTCTAAACATGGTTTGGATGAGGAAGAGAAACAAATTCACCCAGCTGCTATTTTTGTGGATGTGCTACAGCAAGGAGAGTAAATGTGACCTAACAGAACCCTTTAATAAGCATGTTATCTCTGAATGGAACAGCATCAATTCCCCAGCACATCATATTTTAGTAACATATTTTATTAATTTATAAATCTGAATGAAAATAAAACATTTGTTTTATTTTCATTCAGATTTATATATATATATATATATATATATATAAAATGTTACGCCACAGCCAGCAGATGGTATTGCGGCATGGCTTCTAACTGGTCATGTGACTTGTTTTGTTGTCTTTCACTTCCTGCTTGGAAATTGAATTAAGTATGATCATGATTTGCCCCAGGTGTCCATGTTTTGTTTTGATTACGGTCACTATTTAAACCCCTCGGTTATGGAACACGGGGCTCAGTATTAAAGGTTGTAACGAGGACATCGTATGTGTCTATGCTTTGATTCATGTTCTCGGTTTCTGGTGAAGACCACGTTTCTTTTGATTTGGAGTCACGTACTATTAATAAAGACTTTAACCTGCACTTGTTATATATATATATATATATATATATATATATATACACATACACCACCAGAGGACGACTCGGTGAAAGTGTTGTGGTCAGATGAGACCAAAATAGAGCTCTTTAGCATCAATATTTAGCCACTGTTTGTACTGATACGTATTGTCAATCTTGACCTTTGTACCATGATTTTTCATCATTTATGTTTAGCATTAGCCACAGTATTTTGCCTACTTGTCAGTGTCTTTGTTTTGTTGTTTGTTTGTTTATTAAATGTTTGAAAATCTGCGCTTGCTTCTGTCTCCAACTTTGTAACGTGACATAATATAATAGGAATTTGTTCTTATCTTTGCTTTATGTTGATAAAATGTTTGTGAGCAGCTGTTACAGGCGTGGTGGGAACAGTAAGAATACGGGTTCAGGTTGGTAAATAAACGTTAACATTACAGAAGATTTTCAGGTGAAGTAACAGCAGCAGCATTTTATAAAATTACAGTAAGCAGTATTTCTGAAACAATTCCAACTTTACTACTAAACAATTAATACACTCTTTAATTCAAATAACTAAAACACTGAGTCCGTGATAGTTTTATTATTATAATATTTGTTTCAGGATTTGTTGCTACACAGGAAATGAAATAAAATGATAGATTACAGAACAGTAAAATCATACCTGAGTACTGAAGCCTCCTGGACTGCAGCTAGTTCTGTAAATAGAAAGTACCAAGCTGGCTATTTAATGAGCAGGATGTGGTGATTCTTTCAAGTCACATGACTTCACAGAAAATCCTTCCCCAACTTGTTTTGTACTTTCACCACATAGTATCTACAAGACGCATATTATTAAAATAATGCTGCAATTTCATATTTAATTTTTTTTTACCTTAATACGTTAGAGTAGACATTAAAAAAAATAGATCTGAGATTTGAGTAGGACACAGTTAAATCAGACTTAAAATAAACCGAGAATGGTTATGCATAAATACATTCAGGGAGCACATCTTTTAGTTTCACTGGTAACTGATGTTAAACATATTATACTTTTTATAATTCCACAACCAGATTACGATCCTGCTTCCTAATTTGAAGTGAATTAAATTCCTTTCCTATCGAAGCATTTGATATCCACCTCTATACTAACTCTATACTGACATCTGCTGGACAAACCACTCAACTGTCACTTGTGTGTGTGTCATAAATAAGAGTTTCCATGCTCATGTTTGTATTAGTCTATATAGACTATTAGCTTCATAACCCCATTTATTAATGTTTGGCCAAATAACTAGTGCATGTTTTAATTTACTGACAGAAAACAGTAAGATATATAGAAATGCATGATATCTTTGCCTTAAAAGAAGAAGAAATGGACTAGTATTGAAGGGGAATTGCACTGACATTGAGGTGGAGCCAGTGGAAAGCACCTTTAATTTGAGACATATAAAGTTAAAATAGAGTGCACAATTATGCAGTTGTCTCTTATACAATCTGTGCCACCACACACTTACTAAACAGTGTCCTGAATGGAGAACAATAACCTATGTCAGTATATGTAGAATAGACAGCTACTCTGCCAGTAAAATTATATATGTGGTAAGCTTCTACCAGTAGGTGATGTCCGTCTGTCTGAGATTCTACTTAGTGTGTTTAAGAACAAGTGGCTGAATGTTTGTAGGGTTTATATGGAATTGCGATACATAAAATAAAAAACAAACACTTTTTGTCATTATAGTTATCATAAATTTGGTGTGACGGCAACATATCAAAGCGGAAAATTTACATTTAGTACATGTCACGTATTTCCCCCGAACATCGAGCTGCGCTACAGCGCCCACTCCTGTTTTATGTTTGTTTATTGTTGTCATAAGTGTTTGTTTTGGTTCATATTTTGTCTCCTCCATTGTTTTGTCATTGGTTGTCTCCCTAATGTGCCATGATCACTTTCACCTGTGTTCAGTGTTTAGTTGCCTGATTTTTGTTTCATGTCGTTATTCTGCAAGTTATTGACCTAGATCTGTTTTCTTCTTTGTGTATTTTGAATATCCCCTTGACATCGTTGTTCACGGATTGCCTGTTTCCTATTCCGGAGTTTGATTCATTATTTGGATCTGCTGCCTTCAAATAAAACGCCTTCTACGGCATGTATCTCAACGTAACATTACATGAGAGTACATAGGCATGAGCACCAAAATAATACATACAGTCATGGGGGAAAAACGTTAACCTTCCTTTAATTCTATGGTTTTATCAGGCCTAAATAACAATTGTGTACAGTTCTCAAACTTCAATAAACAAACAAATAACCTTAAAATAACAACAGATATCAACATGTAGTCATTTCCGCTAATATAAACATCCAGAAACAAGGTTGAGAAATATTTATGATTTATAAAAAGAATTCTAAACAATGTACTTATATTCTTTTAGTGTGCAGCCTTTTTTTAAAGATATTTTCAAGCAAAGTCTAATCTGGCCTTTCTGTTCTTGAGTGTTGCCGGTGGTTTGCATCTTGAGGTATCTCTTGATTGTAGACTTTGATAATGATACACCTGCCTTCTCCACAGTGTTCTTGACTTGTTTAGATGTTGTGACGTGTTTTTCTTCAACAAGGAAAGAATTCTGCGATTATCCAGTTTAGTTGTCTTTAGTGATCTTCCAGGCATTTTGGTGTTGCTGAGCTCGCCAGTGTCACGCCTCCGCGACGGCGGAGAATGAGGCTGGACGCAATTGCAGTATTAACAGTTCTTTATTAACAAAAGTGTCACACAGTATAATCCACAACATAAATCCAAGACGAAATTCCAATAGAGATAATCCAGAGGCAGGCGAGGTTTCAGGCGATCATGCAGACAGAATTAAACAGGGCTAGGCAGAAGACGAGGTGTTGTCACGGAAAAATGGGTTTGGTACACTATTCACAAAACGGAATATCCAGGAAAGCTAATAGCTAACTGCTATGGCACAGAAGCACGCAGATGGAGGTACTAGATGGGTTAGCGGAGGAACCCATCTAGACCATACTAACTTGGACCAAAACAAACACGGGACTTGGAACCGGAAACCAGACTGGTCTAAACAAGTATACTAAACTTACCCGATGACAGAAGCAGAGACATACATACGGACATTCAATCATACATACATTCAATATTCCGCCCCGAGTGCATGGTATAAATACTCGCTGTCTCATTGCGTTAGATTACTAACAGCTGCGAGCACTTGGGGCACGTGACAGCTAAACACATGAGACAACAAGGGCAGAGACATGACACCAAATGTAAACAAAAGTCCACGTGTTTAGAACTGTCATTCAAGTCCACTTCGGAGCCGAACAAAGGCAGCACGCATGCATGGCGCATGCGCATTGCTTCCGGAGAGACCATGACAGAACCCCCCCCCCAAAAGCGCTCCTCCCGGAGCGCTATGAAGCTCCCCCCTTTGGGTGGTCCCGGGCCCCTTGGCAGAACGTCCTCTTGCTGCCACAGGAACCGAGGCAGACCTTGCTGGGCGGCAGGTCGTTCCAGAGAGCTGGACCCCTCCCACAGAGGCTCGGGAGCGCAGGACGCCTCCCACTGAGGCTCAGGAGCGCAGAACACCTCCCACCGGGGCTCTGTAGCACTGGAGGCTGCTTGGTGAGCTCTGGGTTGGATCGTCGCCAGACCTGGACACAAAAGAGCGGAGGTCACTGGGCTTACCTCCCTCAAAGGCTCGGGGACGCAGGACGCCGCCTCCTGCTGGGACTCTAAAGCGCAGTACGCCGCCTCCTGCCGGGGCTCTGGAGGGCAGGACGCCGCCTCCTGCCGGGACTCTGGAGCGCAGGACGCCGCCTCCTGCCGGGACTCTGGAGGGCAGGACGCCGCCTCCTGCCGGGACTCTGGAGCGCAGGACGCCGCCTTCTGCCGGGACTCTGGAGCGCAGGACGCCGCCTCGTGCCAGGACTCTGGAACACAGGACGCTACCTCCTGCAGGGCTGATACCTCCTCCTCAACCTCCATAGCATCGGAGGCTGCCCTGTTAGCTCACAGCTGGATCACCGCCGGGCCTGGACACAAAATAGCCGAGGTCACTTGGCTTACCTCCCACAGGGGCTCAGGAACTCAGAACGCCACCCGTCGAGACACAGGAATGTCGGACGCCGCCCGCCGGGACCCAGGAATGCAGGTCAGCTCGTCCGCTTCCCGAGGGGCTGAGACCTCTTCCTCGGTCTCTGTGGTGTCTGAGGCGGCCAGGTTAGCCTCTGGCTGAGGTTCCAGGGTGTGCTGTGTGACCAGGGGTTCAAGGGCATGGGCTTGGATGTGGCTCACCGACGTGGATGAGAAGGGGCTTGTGGACAAAACTTGACTCGTGGACGAGACGGGGCTCGTGGACAGCACTGGACTCGTGGACGAGACAAGGCTCGTGGACAGCACTGGACTCGTGGACAGCACTGGACTCGTGGACGAGACGGGGCTCGTGGACAGCACTGGACTCGTGGACGAGACGGGGCTCATGGATAGCACTGGACTCGTGGATGAGACGGGGCTCTTGGACAGCACTGGACTCGTGGATGAGATGGGGCTCGTGGACAGCACTGGACTCGTGGACGAGACGGGGTTGTGGACAGCACTGGGCTCGCAGGTTTGGACAGGGACGAAACTGGGCTCGCAGGTTCGGACAGGGACGAAACTGGGCTCTCTGGTTTTGGACGGGACTAAAACTGGGCCCTCGGGCTCAGACGGGACTGAAACTGGACCCTCAGCTAGGACGGGACTGACACTGGACCCTCAGCTAGGACGGGACTGAAACTGGGCCCTCGGACAGGACTGAAACTGGACCCTCGGGCTCGGACGGGACTGAAACTGGGCCCTCGGGCTCAGACGGGACTGAAACTGGGCCCTCGGGCAACTGGGCATTCAGACATGGGCACGGACGTAGCGGGGCTCTTGGGCTGCGCCAGTTGTGCCTGCAGGCGCGTGAGCCTCGCCAGCTCAATCGGGATATATTCCAGGGCCCATTTGTATATGGGTGAGGTTTAGCTTGGCTTGCTTTAGCTGTCCCATCAGTTTCCTTTGCTCTGCCAGTCGCTTCATTGCGACTGAAAGCTCCTCCGTGTCCCGGATTTCTGAAAAAATAAAGTCCTACATGAGGCCATCTGCTGCTTCCAGATATAGTCCTTTGTTCTCTCTGCTGCGTCCTTGTTGGGGCGGAATATTCTGTCACGCCTCCGCGACGGCGGAGAATGAGGCTGGACGCAATTGCAGTATTAACAGTTCTTTATTAACAAAAGTGTCACACAGTATAATCCACAACGTAAATCCAAGACGAAATTCCAATAGAGATAATCCAGAGGCAGGCGAGGGTCAGGCGATCATGTAGACAGAATTAAACAGGGCTAGGCAGAAGACGAGGTGTTGTCACGGCAAAACGGATTCGGTACACTATTCACAAAACGGGATATCCAGGAAAGCTAATAGCTAACTGCTATGGCACAGAAACACGCAGACGGAGGTACTTGACGGGTTAGCGGAGGAACCCGTCTAGACCGTACTAACTTGGACCAAAACAAACATGGGACTTGGAACCGGAAACCAGACTGGTCTAAACAAGTATACTAAACTTAGCAGAGACATACATACGGACATTCAATCATACATACATTCAATATTCCGCCCCGAGTGCTCGCAGTTGCGTGGTATAAATACCCGCTGTCTCATTGCGTTAGATTACTAACAGCTGCGAGCACTTGGGGCACGTGACAGCTAAACACATGAAACAACAAGGGCGGAGACATGACACCAAATGTAAACAAAAGTCCACGTGTTTAGAACTGTCATTCAAGTCCGCTTCGGAGCCGAGCAAAGGCAGCGCGCATGCATGGCGCATGCGCATTGCTTCCGGAGAGATCCATGACAGCCAGTGTATTCCTTCTTTTTAAGAATTATTAATTTACCATGTTTGGAATCTCTTATGTGGGGAAATTACACTAAAACTAAAGTAGGCTAAATAGTAAAACATCACCGCGATAATCATGAAAGAATTTTAATTAATTTTAAGTAAATGAAGCAATCAGAGAGTAAAAAAGCATAGAAGTTAGAGTTAAAGTAATAAAATAATATGACCAGTAAATAAGATGATAAAGTCATCTGAAACAAATGAACAAATTTAAGGCAAGACGAATGTAAAGCAAGTGATCCAACTAAACTCAGCAAAATAGAAACGTCTCTTTTTCAGAAGACTGTATTTTAAAGATAATGTTCTAAAATATTTACAGATCTTTATTGTAAAGGGGTTAAATGATGTTTATCATGCTTGTTCAATGAACCATTAGTTAACATGACCACACCCCCTTAAGGAACCAGCAAGGACTCAACTAGTCTGTATAAAAACCCAGAAGTGACTAGGGGACTAGAGGACAAAGGCTCTTGGTTCTCTCATCTGTCTTTTGACTTGCCATGTTGTTTGGTGCTAGCGACACAGATTAACTTGTTAGTCAAACAACCATCCTCTTGATAAACTATTGTTCTTCTTATTTTGTTTCTTCCTGAAGTTTGTTTAATCTGTTTTATATATATATATATATATATATATATATATATATATATATATATATATATATATATATATACACACACACAAAGGTGTATAAATTAAAAATACTTTATAGAAATATATATCTAAAATGGTGCTTGAAAGTTTGTGACCCCTTTAGATCCAATATTACATATCTGTGAGTCAGCTATTCCTTTTCAAAGGGAACTTCGACGTTGCATTTAGCATAGAAGTATGGGAACGCCTTGTGTGAGTGACCGGTATCTGAAGCTTGTGTAAAATCAACCTGTACTTATAGGCCTGACATGATCAGGTGACGTGACAATAAAGTGTGCCACATGATATATATGGCACCTGTGAACCATGCCGCCATCCTTATTGTTTTCAGCAAAACTTCATGTCTGTTGTTTGTGTGACAAAAATGCTTCATTTCTACTCTATATTTTCTAAAAATCTTATCCGTTTTTAGAGGAAAAGAGAGGTAAGTAATGAGCGAGAAAGAGTTTAAGAAGTGTGTTATGGCTTGCTCCCATTTCATCATGGGGAGAAGTGTACACTTTCTGGGTAAAGTGTCTAGGAGTGTAGTATTGTGGTTTTCAATTTAGTCTATTACCCAAAGACACTTAATTTAATCTAGAAAAAGATACTCACATAAGAAAGAAAAAATAAAGACACCAGTCGTGAGTGAGGAGAAGCAAGAGTCCCGGTTTATTTGTTCCATTCCACCAGCCGGAAGCCACACAGTTGAGAGTCTCAAAAGCGATCCCAAACAACCTGAGCTAAACACTTCTATTTATACAGTTTTCTTGGGTCAGGATGACCCAGAGAGAGCTCAGCGCCTCCCACCTGCAGGTGCAGTCAGTTGACATACACAGGGTCAGAATTCCCTGACCTAGCCTCCTATCTGCAGGTGCAGTCAGCTGACATACACAGGGTCAGAACGCCCTGACCTAGCCTCTTATCTGCAGGATCAGAACGTTCTGACATAGCTGGTAGGGCATTACATCATAAAATCCAGCTGGCTAGAGATAATCATAGTGTTTTGAAAAGAGCCTTTTTTCAATACCATAGGAAAAAGTAAACAATTCTTGAAACACAAACAATCCAAGGCCTTCATCACGTGAGTGCACTTTGACCCAGTTCTTTTCAATAATTTAGTGTTTCTTTTATTTTTATGGTGTCTGTATTTTTCTACTTCATCATTGACGCAAGATTTTTCCCCGTCTCTGATTCCCATTATGCTGTATTTCTGATTTTATAATTTATTTGTTCTATATTCCTGTTTTAAATATAGTTATACTGCTTGCAAGTGTTTTAACCCCTTTTCAGTATTCCATACTTCATAATATCTTTATTTTATACTATCTTATAATGTTCTGTTTTCCTAGTGTATGTGTGTGTGCTTGAAATAGGCCTCTGTGTGTCTGTGTCCATTATGTGTGTTTTCATGTTTTTACACATGGATGATATCACTTTCTCTTCTCTGGGCTCTGACCCTCCTTGATATGATGTTTATGCTTGGTCAGTCTGTCTGTGACCCTTGTGTTTATTTTGTGTATATTTTACATACAACGGTATGCAATGGCGCCTCTAGAGGCTGTGGATGGTAACGCCTACATAAAGCAGCTCGACTCGCACTCTTCAAAAGAACGGAAGCCAAAGTGAGTCGGGTTTCAGAGCCTCGCGGATCTCGGCCGGCCGCTGCCGAGCCAGCCAGCCGTCTCAGGTTCGGAGGATGTCTTACAGATCTGGAAGAGGAGCTGGAGATGAGCGCTGATCTATCAATTGCTCTGTCTTCCGGGTTCGGCCCTCCGCTGGATTTTGGAGCTCATGTGGCAACGACTCCTTGCGCTATCGCATACCAAAAGGTAACAATTTTCGCTCTGACTCCGAGGAGTTAGAAGGATGTGTTGAAAACTGAGAGCAGCATATAAAGAGCTTATTGAAGTGATTACCCATTGAAAGTAAATCCCTCACACTGCAGAAACTCACCTGTCTTCCAGAAGTGTATGACAAAATCTCAGGCTTCTGGGGGTAAACCATATTCATAACCCCACGATTTTGGATTATTAGTATGGCAGCCCACCAACCCCTGCAGACAGCCAGGGGAACCGGGCGGCCATAGTTGCGGTCTGCCACTAGGCCTGATCTGAGAATGGTTATAAAGGCCAAGCAGGCAAAGAAAAGCTGTCCTGAGGGGCCGTGGAGGGTTGTATCTGGGGACATGAGGCTGTTGGGGCAGGTAGCACCCAGTGCTACAGTAGGGCCTCCCCTAGCCCAGGCATCCACAAGTTTTCAGTGTTCCCTGTCAGCGAGCTGTCACAGGGCAACGAAAACCTGATGCTTTCCCTCCAATAGAATGTGGAATAGTTAACGTCACTAAAAGACCATCGGGCAGTGTGCAAACTACTGCCAAATGTGTCTGCATGGGTTCTGTCTATCGTAGAAGGGGTTACCGGGTCAAGTCTATAGCTCGACCCCCCCCACCGTTCACATGCGTGCTCACCACAGCAGTCAGCACAGACCAGAGCCCGACGTTAGTGCAGGAAGTAAGTTCCCTTTTGGACAAGGTTTACAGCCATTATTCCCTGTTCCACAAAAACGTGGGAGTATGCGGCCAATTTTAGATCTGCATCATCTGAACCTTACTCTTCAGACATACAGGTTCAGAGGCTGACGCTCAAACTTATCATGCCACAGATTCAGTTCGAGAATTGGTTTGTGGCAATAGATCTAAAAGGTGCATATTTCCACATAGGAATATCGCTAGCTTTATCCCCTTGCACCTTCACAAAGTGCATGGACAACTTTTCTAGGTGTTACAGGATTTAACCACAATGAGGGCGTTTCTAGTCCCAACATGTGTAGTGTCACTCCTATCAACACTGTACAGATAAAGTTGACTCTTGGAGACGTTTGGGGTGGAGTCCACACATGTGGCCGAGGTCACATCTGTATGCTGCTCCCCCCATCGCTTTGCTCCCACAAGCTCTAGCGAGAGTTCACCAAGACAGTCTGCTAATAGCACCTTTTTGTCCAGCTCAAACATGGTTCTGAAAGATAATATGCCTGAGAGACGGCACTCCTTGGGAGATTCCCATCCACAGGGGATCCGCTGTAGACCTAGTAATCTGTGCAATAGCTACAGTCCTGGAGCTCCTACAAGAACATTGCTCAGTGGGGTGGGCCCCTTCTACAATCAGGCTTACACATCTGCCATTTCGGCCAGCCATGCCCCTGTTGATGGAGCCTCTGTGGGGCAACATCCTCTAACTTTGAGATTCATGCATGGTGTCAGACGGCTGAGGCCCATCTACAGGCCATACATACCTTCCTGGGATCCTGCTGTCGTCTTGGAAGGTCTGTCAGGGGCCCCATTTGAGCCCTTAGAGTCAGCCTCTCAAAAGCTTCTGACTCTAAGGTTAGCTCATTTACTGGCCCTGACATCTCCCAAGCGAGTGGGAGGTCTACAAGCTCTCTCTGTTGGCCATTCCTGCCTTTACTTTAAGGCCTTCCTGTATCCTAGGCGAGATTATACTCCAAAAATGCCTACATCGGCTGCCCACCCAGTGGTGTTGCAGGTTTTCTGCCCTCCTCTGGTCCTCACACCAGAACAAGAGAGGATGCATCTGCTGTGTCCAGTAAGGGCTCTCTGTACTTACGTCCACCACTCCGGCCAGTGGCATAAGTCAGAGCAGCTACTGGTCTGCTTTGGCAGCGACAGGAAAAGTGATGCTTTGTCAAAGCAGCGCATCTCTACTCGAAGGCTTTGTCCAAAGTGGTATCCTTGAAGGATGTGTGTGTGGCTGCAGGGTTGTCTATGCTACACTCATGTAGTCATTATTACAGCCTGGATATTCATTCCATCCTGGGCTCGAGTGTCTTTCAGTGACCCTCAGCCTTAGGTATTTTTGAACCCAAAAATACCCAAGGCCGTACCCTCGGTATGACTGAGTGAGTATTCCCGTTCCCATACTGTTGCAATAAATGCATACTGTCCCTTAAATGCAACGTCGAAGTTCCCTTTGAAAGGGAACGTCAGGGCTACATATGTAACCCTGTTCTCTGAGAAGGGATCGAGACGTTGCATAGCACTGTCATTACCAGGGAAGGCCTGTGAATTGCATCTTCGCTTCAGATAATAGAGGCTGGCGGCATGGATCACTGGTGCCATATATATATATATATATATAT
>JAFFST010042367.1:2986-17186 GCA_022414735.1 Noturus placidus | reverse complement strand
TATATATATATAATTTTTTTTGTCATATATTTACGTATTTAACTTTTAATATACAACCCAAATTTCAAAAAAGTTGGAACGCTGTATAAAATGTAAATACATTTAAATAAAAACAGAATGCCATGATTTGCAAATCTCATAAACCTATATGTTATTCACAATGGAACATTGAAAATATTTAAACTGAGTAAATGTATAATTTTAAGGAAAAATATAAGGTAATTTTGAATTTGATGGCCACAACACGTCTCAAAAAAGTTGGGACAGAGGCAACAAAAGGCTGGAAAAGTAAGTGCTACCAAAATGGAAACGGCTGGAGGAACATTTGGCAACTAAATAGGCTAATTGGTAACAGGTCAGTAATATGACCGGGTATAAAACTTGTATCTTAGAGAAGATACACTTTTTATACCCAGTCATATCTTCTCTTAGAGCGGCAAATCATTGAATTCTGTTTATTTACATTGATTTACATTGACACAGTGTCCCAACTTTTTTGGAATTGGGGTTGTAAATTGGCATCAGCAGTGTGTAGCGTTGCCATCTTACTGCTCTGTGGTTTGAGCTTGAGTTTAGTTTTTTTTTTTTTGATTTATATTTTGTATTGATTTTCATACACTTTTCAGAGTACAACAAAATATATCAATACAGAATCAACATGTTTTACCCCAATAACAGCCCCTCCCACCCCACCCAGGAATGTTTACATATGATTCATTTATTTATGATTCATGTACATGTGATTCAATTACATATGTTGCGTATTATTTTATTAAATCCATACAGAATCAAAGAAGAGAAATAAAAAAGAAATTTAAAGAAATTAAAAAAAAAGGGAAGAAGAAGGGGGGGTAAGATGGATAGTATTGACCTCTCCTTAATCTACCTCTAGGGGGCGTACATCCTTGAAGTAGGTAATAAACTGTTGCCATCTTCCCAAAAATGAGTCTTCACTACCTCTGATGTTATACTTGATTTTTTCCAGCTTCAAAAAGAACATTAGATCTTTAAGCCAGACTCATATAGAGGGGGGTTGTGGAGAGGTCCAAGACAACAATATTCTGCACCGAGCGAGCACCGATGCGAAGGCCACAACACTAGCTTGTCTAAGGTTCAGAGGCTGACACTGAGATGAAACACCAAAGATGGCAATTAGAGGACACGCCTCCAAATTGATTCTAAGAATGTCAGACATAGTCCGAAGGAGTTCCAAAAGTTCTGTATTTTGGGACAGAGTGCAAACATATGACTCAGGTTACACGGAGAGAGTTTACATTTCTCACACATGTCAGGAACATTGGGAAATATTTTAGATAGTTTACTCCTAGAGAGGTGAGCTCTATGGACCACTTTAAATTGTATGAAACTAAGTCTAGCACAGGACGTGGTGGTGCCTATATTATCTACCACTCTGCCCCAGTAATCCTCCTCAAGCTCCAGACCCAATTCCTCCTCCCAGGCACTAATGGGTTTAACATTGTAAGAGTCGTCTTGAGACCAAATCGTTGCATATATCTGTGAAATAATGCCCCTTTTACGAGGATTCAGCTTGAACACCTCTTCCCATGCAGACTTTATAGGTAAGGAGGGAAACCCTGTGAATAGGGAGGAGACACAGTGCCTAATTTGAAAGAAAGGGAAAAGGTAAGACGGAGGCAGGCTGAATGACGAGGATAATTCAGAAACATTCACAAACACATCGTTGATGAAAAGATCCTCAAAGCGTTTCAGTCCCTTCTGTTCCCAAAGAGAGAATGTGGAGTCTATAAAGGAGGGGGAAAGAAGTGGTTATTAGATTGAAAATGACGGCGAAACTGGTAGAAAATTTTCAGGGAGGTACATACTATAAGATTATCTGTGTATTGTGAAAGGGCTACAGGAAGGGAGGAGAACACCAGAGCAGGGAGGGAGGTCCAAATACAAGACTAAGTGGCACCATGGAAGACAGGGGGCCTGCACCCAGAACACCAGTTCCTGAATATTAGCCGCCCAATAATAATACATAAAATTCAGTTTTTGTGGAGTTTTGATGTCTGTGTGTTCTCACCGTGTCTACTTGGGTTCCCTCTGGGCTTTCCAGTTTCCTCCAATCTCCAAAGAACATACCATTAGATCGATTGTCTAGACTTAATTATCCCAAGGTGTAAATGATTGTGTGTATGTGTGCATGTGTGCGTGTGTATGTGTGTGAATCAATGGATGAATTCATTAAATAGCACCACAATATCCGCTACAGCTTCAGACGTATATTTAAAAAGCAAGGAAAATAACTCTATATCCATTATTTATATAGATGAACCTTTAAGCATCATTAAGCATCTATAAGTCAAGCATGCTATTTGAAGATTAATGTTTTGACTCTAAATACTCTTAATAACTGAAAAGAAGTAGACACAAAAATGTATACATTTTTTACTGCTTGGCATCAAATGAAATCATTCCAATGTCTTGAAATGTGATGCTCACCTCTTTATTAGCTGTTATTGGAAAAAAAGAAAAAGAAAAAACATTAACACAAACTACTGCAAAAACTGCATCTGTATCTCAAAGTGTTTGAGTTATAGAGCAATGTCTCACTCCAAAACTAAACCAAGTAATATAGCAGACATCTACAGGTCCTATAAGTATTCCATGATGCAAAATCAATGTTTAGCATGCATTCTTTTGTAACAAGAACATATAAGGTTTATTTTTTTTGTTTTTATTACAGAACATTAATAGAAATTATAAAGCCAAGCACTACAGTGAAGCACCTTAGAGAAAATAAAATGTACTGAAGCTATGATGATATGTATATACTAATGTTGCTTGTCAATCAGACTTGGAGGGTGGAGTTCTCTGATGTTATTGATTTATAGAAGAATAAGTAAGGGAAACATTCTGAGTGTGTTTTCTTATAGGAAAATAAGCAATGACATGGTGGTATGATGTGCGACGTGACCCAATTGAGAACTTGGCATTCCCCAGAGTGATTCAAATTGCTGGTGATTAAATTTTTATTAATAGAAGAAAGATATGTCATTTTTATCAATTTATGGTTACATTAATGCTGTGGAGCATAAATGCGACACATTAGTTCAAATTTTTGTTATTACTTATATCATAGTTATTACTTATGTCAAAGGTGCTTCTTGAAGGTGAGTGGGGTTACAGCATGATGGGGGCATTTTATTTTAGAACAGAGGAATGACTGGCTTGCTGAATCTGAATAACAGGTGACAGCCTGACCACACATACAGACACACACACACACACACACACACACACACACACACACACACATACACAATCACACACATTGTGTGTATGTGTTTTGCCTGCTCCCCATCAACGAGTCATGATACTCTACACACAGGAACCCAACAGCATCCTGAATAATCTTATAAGAGATTTTATATATATATATTATATTCCTTACTTAAATAACTCTGTCCCACCTATTTTATGAGAGCTCCTGCACTTCTGCAGTCCAAACATCATTCTTATCACTCTGTTCTTTCATACAGTTGACCTCACACACAAGCTAGCCTATATACACAAACTCGTCCCTATGTACAGTATCAAAATGTCTTTCATTCTTCATCTGTAGATCATCCTCAGTGTGTTTTTGTTGTAATGCCAAAAAACAGCCTTTATGCACGAAAGTTCACATAAGTTCATAATAAATAATTCATATTAATATACTGTAATACTTTATCAATCATACCATATTAACATCAGCATAAACTACAAGCCACATCATATAGTCCTGCTCACTCAGATCTATTCATTCGTGTGTTCCCTGGTGTGTTACATAATGCAAATGATCCACAGTTTAGCCAAAAATACCCTCAAAGAGCAGGGTTCAAGTCCATGCCGGCAGCTCGTCTGCTTCCTCCTTCTTTAACGTATGACTAATACAAATGTATTACAGTAGAGCCTGTGTTTTCTTCCTCATGCTTCCTTTATTTACATGTTGTGGCGTAGTCACTCATGACAGAGCATAAAGTCCTGCACGCTGGCTGTGCAGAGGGAATGGAGTAATTTCATGCCTTTTGTGGAAAGCTTTTTAGGGAAATGGAGGGTTTTCTCATCGAAGTTTATGTTGTATTTATTTTTTCTTTAGAAATTGATGTACAGATCTCACGCTTGAAGGAATAAATAAATGAATGATTAAATGAATAATTGAATAAATAATAATAATAATAATAATTCTTTATCGTGTGTGTGTGTGTGTGTGTGTGTGTACTGTAGCACTAATTGATAGAATAATAGAAAGGACACACAGTCAGAACACACAGTGCATGGCAGATTGCGAATATGGGTCTGAGTAGCGGCAGACCGGTCAAAGTGCCCATGCTGACACCTGTCCACCAGAATGCACTATGATGGAGGAAGTGTGATGCTCTGGGCAATGTTCTGCTGGGAAACCTTTGGTCCTGGCATTCATCTGGATGTTAGTTTAACACGTACCACTTACTTAAACATTGTTACAGACCAAAGTACACCCCTTCATGACAACAGTATTGCCTAATAGCAGTGTCCTTTTTCAGCAGGATATTGTGTCCTACTACACCGCGAAAATTGTTAAGGAACAGTATGAGGAACATGACAAAGGGTTTAAGGTGTTGACTTGGCCTACAAATTCCTCAGATCTCAATCCAATCAAGTAGCTGTGGGATGTTCTGGACAAATAAATCCAATCCATAGAGGCCCCACCTCACAACTTACAGGACTTAAAGGATCTGCTGCCAACGTCTTGGTGCTAGACACCACAGCACACCTTCAGAGGTCTTGTGGAGTCCATGCCTTGAAGAGTGAGAGCTTTTGGTGAGTTTTGGTGACACAGTATAAGGCAGGTGTTTTTAATGTTATGGGTGATTGGTGTTCAAATAGATAGATGGATAGATGGATAGATGGATGGATAGATAGATGGATAGATAGATGGATAGATAGATGGATAGATGTTATGTCAGAGTTGATGTGATGCTAGCCTGACATATGTATATTTAAAAAATATATATCCATAGCCAGTAGGTAAAGCAGTAGATAAAGAAGTGCTGCAGTTGTGCAGTAACAGCCAGTTGGTCGACTACATTGGTGAATGCTTAGCATTCTCCATTAAGCAAACTGAGGTGCTGAAAGTCCTACAGCTCAGACACATGTGGTGCAGTAAAAAATAAAAAAATATATAAATAAAATTAATTGCACTATATTTTAAAGGAAATTTTAACATTTTCCTCAACCCTCCACCTGCGAGGTGAATTTAAGTAGCAGAGAAAACACAGACAAGCCTTAATCCCCACAAGACTCTCAACTGACACCCACCTGCTTAAAGACAAAAGACATAACTGAGCCATTCTCTCTTCTGGCTGGAGGTTAACCTTGAAATGAAGAAAAGATCCAATGCTTCCCCTAGTCCTTCAGCCTAACTCCTAACCCACACAACACCTGAAACACACTGAGTAGTCTCCTTCCCTTTGAGTCCACCCAGGTAGGCAGAGCTAGATCAGATCCAAGCCCACCCCATGAACAGTGAGGAGCAACATCACCATATCACTTACAACATATTAGAATGATGGCATTCATATAGCTTGTGATTTGGGAATAGGTTTTGAGAAGCTAAATGTCTAGCAAGGATGTGAATAAACTTTATTTTAATGGAAGCTTAATTGCATATGGAAGCTTTAGTAAGAGAGTCCACTGAGGTCATGTGAAGCATAGCTGGTCACTCAGTGAAAAAAAAAAAAAACGGACAGGAAAATAATTACAGTGGTGTAAGAGGACAAGTGGACAGTGTGTGTATGTGTGTACGTGGGTGGCATAGCACCTGTGTAGCTCAGATCGAGGCTGATGTTTGCTGTGTTGGTGTGTCAGTGAGGCGGGGGAACTCAGAGCAAGTGTCCTGGTGGGTATTTGATGACAGTTGCAGTAATCTGAGGCTCACCGGTTTCTTTTACACTCTTTTAATCTTTGTCATCAAACCTTTCCACTGCGGTGATTAATGGAGCTGTTTGCAGATATGGCCATCCTGAACGCTGATCCTTGGCCTGGCTTGAAAAACCATCATTCTGCTAACACCAGCATGTAAACAAATAAAAAAAATAAAACAGACAGCACTTATGAGTGATCTCCACCCTCGTCTTTTTCTCATACATTTCTCCATGTCCATTTTTCTCCTCCTGTCAAATGAGCACTTAGCTACAGCTTAAAGAAACAGACGTCCTCTCTTTCACAGACATGTCTTCTATTTGAGGTTTAACTTTCAGTCTCAGGCTGAAAGATTTCCCAGTTATGTTAGAGAGTGAATTATATATCCCCAGGACAGAAATTATTTAGGGAAAGGTAGAATACATTTATGTTTTATTATTTTTTATTCTTGGCATTGATATCATTTGATAGGAAACTAACCAATTACATATTTAAATTTGTACATTCATTAAATTTATGATTATTTTCTTTATCATCATGGTCCAAAGTTTCCTACGCTTAAGACTTAATAAGACAACATACATGACCATGATTCAGTCTTGTCCGTTATCCCACTGATCAAAGTAGGCATGTCTCCAGCTACATACCTTAACACATATTAACGTATCAATAAAATACCCTGAAATGTAGGAAATATTGGAGTTGTACCTATACTATGTTTTACTTAGTTCCTCTATTCCTCCTTAGGGGCAGCAGAAAGTAAAAGGCTCTGGTCATATGATCAATTTTTACTTATTAAGAACTACATGGCATACTTTTTATTTTATCTGCAAGATTAACATCCATGAGAGATGTTAGTTCCTTTTATCGTTGTTGTAATAGTTAGAAACAGTCCTTCCCTCACCAGCTAGTTAATAAAAGCTGGGGGAGGGGGAATCACAGCTTGTCATGCTACGGAGAAACCGGAAAACATGTAAAATCCCATGTCTTGAAGACGTTCCCTGTTGGAAAACGTAAAATTTCTATGGAACATTATAGAAACCTAATCAGTTTCTGAATAATTAGAATAGAGAATTCAATAGTGCTCCAGTTTTAGATAGATAGATAGATAGATAGATAGATAGATAGATAGATAGATAGATAGATAGATAGATAGATAGAAGGGGGGGGTGTATGGTGGCTTAATGGTTAGCATGTTTGCTCACACCTCCGGGGTTGGGGATTCAAATCCTGCCTCCGCCCTACGAGCGTGGAGTTTGCATATTCTCCCCGTTCTTTGGTTCCTTCAGGTACTCCGGTTTCCTCACCCAGTCCAAAGAAATGTGTTGTAGGCTGATTGGCATGTCCAGATTGTCCGTAGTGTGTGAACGTGTGTGCTAATGTGCACTGCAATGCTCTGTGAGCCTAGTTCCCAGGGATAGGCTACAGGCCCTCTGTGACCCTGTGCAAGATAAGTGTTATGGAAAATGGAGGGATAGATAATTAAATATGGAAAGAAATATTAGTTTTTTTTGCAACTAGGATGCAACTATTAATGTTATAGAAAGCCCACGAAAGAGCAATATGCTTAATGGAAATATACATAACTTAAAATAAATAAATAAATAATTACAAAAAGACACGTTGGTCAAGCAATCCCAAAGCCCATGTGTATACATGAATGTGTGTCTCCTGCTGAAAGCGATATCGTCTATAAATGTCCTGTCTGATGATCGCCTGGGTGCTAAATGATCTTAAAACTGGATTACAAATCAAAGTAAAAGCAAGGTCAGCCCATTCCAACTGTCCAGACACTTAATTACACACACACACACACACACACACACACACACACACACACACACTATTTAGTATTACATTATGTTCTGTTCAGCATGGTGTGTACTTCAGAATCATTCGTTTTACTTTCCACAGAACTCAGTAGAACATCCAGGAGGGAGAGGAGGAGATGGGAGGTGACAGTAAGGGCAATTTGTCTTTTGCACGCAGCATAAATAGTGACACTGTTTTTCACCCCCATGCCTTCTGCACTCTGCTCAATCTTTCTCATACACACACACACACACACACTAGCACACTAGTCCCATTAGCAGCAGAATTTAGAGGACGGGTGGCCCACCCCCAACACCCCCAACCCCCCCAACCCCAACTGTTCATGCTATGGCCAGACTTAGCGCTGTCATTTATAGCCCAGCACAACATCAATCTCAGCAGAAGTGAGAAGAGCAAAGAGCCGATGAAACACCAGCCATGATCACTATGTCAGCTGAGAGAGGGAAAGCAGGACGACAGTGGGAGTGTGGGATGAACCAAAAAAAAAAAGGATGGAAACATAACACAAGAGAGAAAGGTGTAGAAAGCGGACATGGCCATCATTTTTGTCATGTGTTGGTGCTAGTCGACCTGAGACCTTTTGGGTTGAACATTCAGCCTAGCAAATTGGTATAGGAGAAGATAAACAGAAGAATGCCATGCAAGCAAAAGAGTGCCATTTCTCAAGTTTTGCTCAAGCTTTTCTTATAAAATCACATTCATTACAATCAAATCACATTTTTATTTTATTCAGATCTGAACCCAGGATCAGGTAGAGTTACTGCCACACGGTTCCCGGATCTCCAGTTCGATCTTACTGCATATGTGGAGTTTAGCATGTTCTCCTATGTCCATACAGCTTTACACAGGGTTCTTTGGTTTTCTCCCAAACAAGCCTATAGGTGATTGAATATACTAAAATATCCCTATCTGTGAATAAGTTTGTGAATCAATCTCTCTCTCTCTCTCTCTCTCTCTGTGTGTGTGTGTGTGTACTTGTGTGATGTCATGCACTTGCCTGGCATGCCATTCCAAGTATCCTTCCTCACGGCCCAGGATACGGTTTGGCTCCAACACGCCCCTGACCAGGATAAAGTGCTTACCTGAAGATGCATGAATCATCAGATTTACCGAAATACTACACTATTACTGTATACTCAGTTAAAAATAAATAAAGGCTTTTTGGTGGTTTCTTAGTAAAGTTTTCTTCTCTGGAACCTTTTGTCATGGGGATTTTAAGCATTCCCAATAGGATAAGCGCTCAAAATTGAACCTTTTTCTATGAGTGCAGAAAGACAATAGGTAGCGTTGTATTTTAACATTGTATTTAGCAGAGTAGTTTGTGAGGAAGAAAGTAGAGAGTGAATAGATTTCAATAAAGGGGTGGGGGTTTTTGTTATATTGTAGAGGGGGGGGGGGTTAAATATTAAATACAGTTTACCACAATGTAGAGAATGTGCAGAAAATACATGCTGACTATCAGTTGTCATTTTTGTAATAGAAGCCGTCAGGTGACAGGAGGTGATGCTCAAGGTGATGCTCACCTGTTGGTTCTTCATCATGGTTTGGTCCTGAGTTTGAAATGTCTCCACTGCTGATTAACTTATCAGCTAATTATCGTGGCAGTTTGATCAGGTGACAGTAGTAGAGAATGCTTCAAGACGTGCAGTGCTGTATGATCAAAGGTGTGTGTGTGTGTGTGAGTGAGAGAGAGAGAGAGAGAGAGAGAGACTGCACCTGTTTGTTTAAGTGTTCACATTTGCTATACGACTCATATTACTAGAGCAGCAGTTCACAGTCTGTGTTTCGACATCAGCATGTGTCGGTGTGTGGGCATTCGACCAGCTGAGATTTAACACTACTAAAATTATCCACGAGATCGTAATGAACGATTGAGCTGTCACATGCACCGTGTGAAATCTCTGTGCGGACCACCAGAGCGCAAACGAACGGCCAAAGTCAAAGAAGTCAAAGAATCTAGATAACTTACCTAGATAACTTTTACATCTAAAAATAAACCTGAGACGCTTTCATAGTAAAGATTTCAATCTCTAGAACCCAAAAGCACTTATGAGTGTTCTAACCAATTCTTTGTTTGAACCAACACTTCTGAGATTAGTGCCTCATTATTACAGAGGCCCACGTGCACGTGTGCCTAGAATCTGTTGTTATTTTGTCTTCTGGGGAACAGGTCTTACAGATATAATGATATCTAATGTTGCGTCTGAAGGGCAGTACTAAACCAAAAAAATATATAAGATCTTTAAACAAAATAATAACAATTTACACCGATCATCCAGTTCAAAAGTTTACACCCCCCTCACTCTTAATGCATCGTGTGGCCTTCTTGAGCATCAGTGAACATTTGCACCTTTTGTAATAGCCATGTTCGTGTAACTCAGTCATCCTCCATGTGGATCTCAACATCATATTGCCGCTATTGGAAAGGGCTCAAATATGCAGAAGATTCTGGAAATGCAAAGAATGTGCAGGACCTGGAGGAGTTTTCTGAAGAACAGTGGGCAGTTTAACTGGTCAGGACAAACAAAGGACTCATGATGAACTCTCACGAAATATAAACACAGTCGTTGATCATCCAGGTAACAACACACGGTATTAAGAATAAAGGGTGTGTAAACTTTTGAACTGGTTCCCTTGTGTAAATTCAGTTATTATATTGTCTTGTGGACTACATGTAAACACCTGTTATTCGAAATAGCTTATTCGGGCAGATCTAAATAATAATTAAAAAAAAAACTAAACTCTCTTCTTTTTTTAAGTATTAATTATTAGTAGTCTGCAAGGGGGATGTAAATTTATGAACTGTATATATTTTTAGTACAGATTTTGTTATAGATATTTATTTCTGCATTATTGAGTCAGTACAAACACATTTTAGATTTCCAAAAAATAATATAACAGTAAAATATTTTGTATGTCAGTAAAGAAGGCAGCGTATTATGTAAGAGAGCACTTTTCAGACAAAAAACAAAAACAAAACCTTAAAAAATTAATCAGCTGGACCACTCATACCCCTCATACCCCCACTCACACACATCACACATCCAGTACGTACACAAACTAACACACACTGAGCACAGCAGCTGAACTAATACAACTCCACAGCTAATGGATCATATTATTTAAAGTGTTTTATCCTCAACTTGACAAAAAGTCCAATTCTTCCACTTCACTAATATTTGTGCATGTCATAGCACTATAAAAAAAAAGCATACATGATGAAAAGGATATGTTCTGTATTTTACAACAACATTTCAGTGCAGAAATCGTTTTTTACCAAATGGTGGGTTTGTGCGAAAGCTGGTCAAATTCTTTACTCTCTGTCTGGTAGGTGAGGAAATCTTGGTTTATTTAGCTTTTTGAGAAGAGCTCAACACCCCCTGGTTCCATCCGGAAGGTTGCAGGACTAAAGACCAGTCTCCCATGACAGCTACATCAACGAGCCGGAGCCTGACACACACACTCATACACACACTCATATACACACACACACACACACTCATACACACACTCATACACACACTCATACACACACACACATACACACACTCATACACACACACACACACACACACACTCATACACACACACACACACCCATGCACACATTCCTAATACGAGCCAAAGCCTTTCACTAATGCCTAAATATTTCAAAATCCACATCAGGGATGTCAATTTATGTGTATGTTATATTGATATTTCTGTATACACTAATATTTGTGTGTTACACACTATCTAAATTGTGTGTGTGTGTGTGTGTGTGTGTGTGTGTGTGTGTGTGTGTGTGTGTGTGATCTGCTTGGTTAACAAGCAGTGTTTACATCTGACAGGACAGAATCAACATGGCCACCCACATAGCCCCTGCAGTCCACAAAGCTGTCAATCAATCACAGGCCTGCCGACATTACTGACAAGGGAAAGGCCAATCACGAGCCACAGCCTCGTAATAGAAACAAACACTGCCACAAATCCATGCATGCTGTTAGACACATCAACACATCTCAGCCAATCAGCACTGAGGATACTTTCACATGCAGGACCGAAAGGGTATGATTTGGTGGCATTTAAGGCTGTGAGATGTTTTTGCTTGATTGGGTTGATATCAAGTTTTTTGAGTTCACGAAATAATCTTTCAAACTTTGGCCCATGCATTAATAACAGCACTGCCAAGCTGCCACTGTTGGGCCCATGAGCAAGGCCCTTCTTCACCATGTAAAAATAATTAGAAGCAGGCACAGCGAACAATACATTTTGCTTCTAACCTAAAATATGAAACCTTGTTAGATGAAGATTAAAAGGCTGAAAAGAGAAGTCAATTTCACTAGAAGCACCTTTAACATGAACGTACAAATTAATGTGAGCTAGCTAGCCCGCTAGCTGATGTGCTATCAGTGAATGTGAACTAGCAAGCCCGCTAGCTGATGTGCTATCGGTGAATGTGAACTAGCAAGCCCGCTAGCTGATGTGCTATCAGTGAATGTGAACTAGCTAGCCCGCTAGCTGATGTGCTATCAGTGAATGTGAACTAGCAAGCCCGCTAGCTGATGTGCTATCAGTGAATGTGAACTAGCAAGCCCGCTAGCTGATGTGCTATCAGTGAATGTGAACTAGCAAGCCCGCTAGCTGATGTGCTATCAGTGAATGTGAACTAGCAAGCCCGCTAGCTGATGTGCTATCAGTGAATGTGAACTAGCAAGCCCGCTAGCTGATGTGCTATCAGTGAATGTGAACTAGCAAGCCCGCTAGCTGATGTGCTATCAGTGAATGTGAACTAGCAAGCCCGCTAGCTGATGTGCTATCAGTGAATGTGAACTAGCAAGCCCGCTAGCTGATGTGCTATCAGTGAGAATGTCTTCTTCAGGATCTATTTCTGTTTGCAGAGCAAAAATGAAACAAATAATTTGTTCATATTGTGTGTCTGAAGCATCAGTCACTTGATATAAAAGCAATCTCACACTCACAATGGTAGAGTTATACTGAATATCAGCACCGCTGTTATTACGTGCAGCACTCAGCTTGCGACTTAGTGTCTACGACCAATCACAGTCGCGACCATATTCAGTATAAGTGCACTATTGTCGTGCTTCAATCAGTATAGAACGCTTATACACAGTATGGGTTAATAAAGTGCTTTTTGAAACAAAAATAAATAGTATTTGTGACTCTAATTAGGCATAAAAACGACTGTATGTGACAGAGTGTAAAACTAGGAGACTCGAAGATACCACAAAAGTACAAAAACAGTGTCATATTTCTAAATAGTGCACAATAGCGGAAAAAAAAGTTTTCATGACTTTGCACAACTTGTGTTAGTGGAGGGAAGAAAACGAATGCAGAGAATGGTAACTTACGATCTGTGTGTGTGTGTGTTTGTGTGTGTGTTTATTATTGCTTGGATGACTGCTGAGACAGACAGATTTACAGAGAAACACACACTGTGCCTGGAATGACAAACACACACACACACACACACACACACACACACACACACACACACACACACACACACACACAGAGAGGAAGTAGAGTGAAGGGAACAGAAAGAAACTGAAGGAATTCAATACAGTATTTAACTTTCACATTAACGTTCCTGATCCTATCATTAAGGTCAACGTAACAATTCCAGGTGCAGCGAGTTTTCTTTACACAATAATAGTTGTTGTGTGGTAAAGTGAGAGAGCTGTTTGCATATAAATCTGCTGTAATCCAAGAGTTTTCTCTAAAAGCACACACTAAGGAGCCAAAGAACACACGAGAGCGGATAAGGGGACTCCCATAGGACAATCCTCCAACAACACACCCACACACACTCAATACCGTGTGTGTGTGTGTGTGTGTGTGTGTGTGTGTGTACAGTACAGATTCACTCCACTGTACAGAAGGATCAATAAACGTTATTAATGACAATCAATCCACCCTGGTCCCTTAAGTCTCAGCAACAAGCGATGCTATTCGGGTGAATCTACCACAAAGCCCTTTCCTTATAGTTAACACATTAATACATCTGTGTTTTATTCTGTCATTTTATAAAAGCTTATAAGAGAGAGAGAGAGAGAGAGAGAGAGAGAGAGAGAGAGAGAAAGAGAGATAGAGAGTATGTGTGTGTGTGTGAGAGAGAGAAAGAGAGATAGAGAGTATGTGTGTGTGTGTGTGTGTGAGAGAGAGAGAGATAGAGAGAGAGAGAGTATGTATGTGTGTGTGTGTGTGAGAGAGAGAAAGAGAGATAGAGAGTATGTGTGTAAGTGTGTGTGAGAGAGAGAGAGATAGAGAGAGAGAGAGAGAGAGAGAGAGAGAGAGAGAGAGTATGTGTGTGTGTGTTTGAGAGAGAGAGAGAGAGAGAGAGAGAGAGAGAGTGTGTGTGTGTGTGTGTGTGTGTGTGTGTGTGTAAGAGAGATAGAGAGTATGTGTGTAAGTGTGTGTGAGAGAGAGAGAGAGAGTGTGAGAGGGAGTGTGAGAG
>JAFFST010042366.1:11364-21420 GCA_022414735.1 Noturus placidus | reverse complement strand
GTTAGCACCTTGCATGGCAGCTCTGCTACCATTGGTGTGTGAGTGTGTGTGTGAATGGGTGAATGAGACACAGTGTAAAGCGCTTTGGATAAAAGCGTTATATAACTGCACCATTTACCATTACCGATTTAAACACTAAGACTGAGTCCCGAGCACTAATTTGAAGACTGTTCCATAACTGTGGAGCTCTATAAGAGAAAGTTCCTTCCCCTGCTGTAGCCTTTGCTATTCGAGGTACCGTCAAATAACCTGCATCTGTTGATCTAAGTGGGCGTGGCGGATCATAGAAGATCAAGAGGTCGCTTACATACTGTGGCACGAGACCGTTTGGTTTTGGTTCTTCTGGTTCTAGTTCTGGACTAACTGGATTTTATTTATGCTCCTACTGGAACATCCAGACAGTAAGACATTACAATAATCTAATCTAGAGGTTATGAATACATGAACTAATATTTCTGCATCATGTAGTGACATTATATTTCTTATGTTAGAGATATTTCCGAGATGAAAGAAGACTATCCTAGTAATATCATCTACTTGAGCATCAAATGATAGACTGGAGTCAATAATTACACTAAAGTCTTTTACTGCTGCACATGATGAAACAGAAAGACCATCCAGAGTAACCATGTGATCAGAAAGCTTACTAGCTACACGCGGTCCTAATACAAGTATTTCTGTCTTATCAGAATTAAGTAAAAGGAAGTTAGTTAGCATCCACCGTCTAATACCCTTTACACAACTTTATTAAGCTGCTGTCTGTCCTCTGGCTTCTCTGAAACATACAGCTGTGTATCATCAGCATAACAGTGGAAGATAATTCCATGTTTATGAATAATTTGACCTAGAGGTGGCATATATAAAGTGAAAAGCAGTGGGCCTAAAACAGAACCTTGTGGAACAACAAATTTAACCTTGGTACGCGTGATTCCATTGGGCCACAGTTCCATTTATATCCACGAACTGATAACGCTCCATCAAATAAGACCTGAGCCAGGAGAGGACTGTTCCCTTAATGCCAACAATTAATGCTTAATTCCCGTAATGCTACTACTACTACTACTATTATTACTAATACTACTACTACTGCTACCACTGCTACTGCTAAGGCAGGTAAGAGGACAAAAGCTCAGTGTCGAACAGCATATCTCTCTACCTTAAGCAACACTTCTGAGATATATGCTGGAGATACAGAGTGTTACCTGAAGCTTCCCGAAACTTGTCCAGGGAATCATTTATGAACAATTCATCCAGACTGACTAAAATCCATTAAGTCAAGTGAAGCCTGGAAGCTGTGAACATCCTGAGGGAAATGATCTGTTCTGCGAATCAGTTTCCATATGTGCAGCAAGTTAAACAATTGGTTTAGAGCACCATGGGTTCAGAGACATGTGGACAACAGATTTCATACACACACACACACACACACACACACACACACACACACACACACACACACACACACACACACACTATAGAACATATAAGATCTTATAGAGATACTGGAGGAGGTTACTAAGTCACATAAAACAATGAGAGCAAATTAGCTTATAATGTTTAAAAAAAATTTTAAATAACTTATTGCAACATTAAATCTACGAAAACATGCATTGTCTTGTTTTTTTAAAAATGGTAAATGGCGCACTTATAAAGCGCTTTTAACCGCTTTACACTGTGTCTCATGCACCCATTCACACACACATACCAATGGGAGCAGAGCTGCCATGCAGGGTCCTAACTTGCCATCGGGAGCAACTTGGGGTTCAGTGTCTTACCCAAGGACACTTCGGTATGTGGAGTCATCCGGGCTGGGAATCGAACCGCCAACCCTACGATTAGTGGATTAGTGGATTAGTGGACAACCCGCTCTACCACCTGATCCACAGCCGCCCATTTTTAGTTAGAATTATCAAATGCACATAATGTGGTTCGCATTAAACAGAGGCACTATTGAGGAATACAAATCAGCCTTGAATGCATGTCTTTGGACTGGAGGAGGACACCGGAGTACACCGAGGAAACCTCTGAAGCATGGGGAGAACATACAATCTCCGTACACAGGACGAGTCCTTATGAGTCCTTATAGCAGATTGCACATCTTTATCAATGTTGACAACAGATGCAAAGACAGCTGAAGAACTTGTCTAAAAAATATCATTTTTAATGAAAATGTTTTCATTTCATGTCAAACACTGTATTTGCATTAGTTCCTACTTTTTTTTTCAGTTCACAAAGGTGAGGTTTAAGTATTTGAAGTGAAATCACACTCTGATTACAGCATTAATTACAGTTCATGGCTTTTCTCCTTGTAAATAAAAAAAACATCACATTACAGTCTGGAGTTCTTAATAATAATAATAATAATAATAATAATAATAATAATAATAATAATAATAATAATAATAATAATCACCACAATAATATTTCATGAGTTACATTAATCCCTTAAAATTCTTTTGTGTCAGATATTCAGAACAGTTGGCCTTGATATCCACATGGTAGTGCTTCAGTGCATCATGGGACATTTGAACACATCCTGTCTATTTATATGAAATGCATTCACAGTTTACATACTGTGCAGGTTCAGTGATTACAGATGGTGGAATGAACTTCCAACCTCAGCCCGGACTGCAGATTCACTCACCATCTTCAAGAAACAGCTAAAGACCCACCTCTTCCATCAACACCTAACCAACTCATAAAAAAAAATAAAATAAAAAGGCACTTTCACCTCGACTCTGTGCACTTTGCTTCTTCTAGTACTCAGTTAATAGATCTTGTATAGTAGCATTACTTGTATTAATTAATTAATCAATTTGTATAGTGCTTTTTACAATGGACATTATCTCAAAGCAGCTTTACAGAAATATCTTTTTACATTTACAAGCGACTTACAAATGAGACACACTCACACACCAATGGTAGCAGAGCTGCATGCAAGGTGCTAGCTTGCCATCGGGGGCAACTTAGGGTTCAGTGTCTTGCCCAAGGACACTTCGGCATGGGATCACCCGGGCCGGGATTCGAACCACCAACCCTACGATTAGTGGACAACCCGCTCTACCGACTGAGCCACAGCCGCCCTCTAGTATCTAGCCGCCATCGAGTATTGTTCTCTGCTTGATATCACTTTGCTTGTATCTCTCATTTTGTAAGTCGCTTTGGATAAAAGCGTCTGCTAAGTGAATAAATGTAAATGTAAATGTACAGATAAACATATACATATAAACAGGATTATATTTCCTGCAAAAAAGTAAATAGGACTGAAGGAATATTTATTAGAAAGTCGTTTTTCTTGCTACCTGCATTACCTGTAAATATATAATGCACTGACTTGGTCAGGTGATCCAGCTTCACATTATCGTCGTCTATAAAGTACATAAATAAAAAGTTGAGTGCTGTTGCATTCATGTGCGGTCAGAGTAATGTCTGTCCTGAGTGCAACAGAATTAGGCTACAGCTTGTGTTTAACCTGCGAAACTCCTGTAAAGCTTGTGATGTTTTTCAGTAGCAACTATGAATGAATTTTTCAGTAACAATTCAAGCAAAACTGTTGGAAATGTGCAGAACTACAAAAGTTAAGAAATAGAAGATGAAGTCTGGAGAACATGATAGGTCCCGGGACTTGAACGGGTAAGAGTGTAAGTCATGCTTGCATAATTAAACACGTGTTAGAGCTTTAGTTCTTCCTATGTTCTCACCTGCAGAATTCCTTAATGACTTTAGACTGTAATTGTGATGAGCAATGAAACATGGCTCATACCAGCCTTCAACCATCACACTGTGCGCTTGAAGAGGGCAAGGCATGAACGTTGCTCAATCCCAGAAATTAAGAGCTAAAAGTCTTGGATGCACGATCAATTTTCCTGCAGGATGTTCCTGCTGTAGTTACTTCAACATTGTTCCTGTTTCAGCAGACCAGCAGGACGTGCTGGAGGACTTCTTCCTCCATCCTGTAGCACTGAAAACCCGCAGTGCCACATCCCGTCTTCATTTAGTCCGTCTATGCAAAAATCAGATTATGAAACAGGCCGGTGTCTCCACTTCACTGCAGCGATTAAAAAAAAAAACTGATGCAGGTCAGGACACCCTCGGCTACCTGTACGAATGCAGAATATGTTTGTGAATGTTTCATTTCATTTATTACCATTTTATCAGTCAATTACGTTTACATGGACAACAATAATCTGATATTAACCCGATTAATCCGATACTCTGATTAAGAAACTAGCATATAAACAGCGATTTCTGATGACCTTAATCTGACTAAAGTCATACTCAAAGTAAACACAAATCGGATTAAGACGTGTGGAGTATTCCTGTTTCAGTCGTGTTATCGACGTGCGTTACAGACATGTACACACCTTAATCACACTATTAACGTCGTGTGAGAGATTTCATCGCATTTGGCGTCAGGACACGATCACACACGGCGGTGTTCAACCGTTTGACGGCAAACAAGAGACTACGGCTGTGTCAGAAACCGTGAACTTACCTACTATATAGTAGGTGAAATACATGTCTCTCTATATACTATATAGACCGTAAGTACGCGGTTTGGGACGCAATCCACGGCTTCAAACAGTCGTCTATTTGCACGTACAGCATGACACATCATTAACTGCACTTGAAGCTTTCGTGAAATTAAAAATTAAACACCCCAAACTGTATACGGTTCCATAACGAAGACGACCTGTATGTCGATACGTGAAATTCTGGAGGGGACGTCGGACGGTGTGGTGCGGGGACGTAATGACGTGTGCCGTTAATCGATCTATGTTCTATAACATGTAAAACGGGAACATGACAGGAGTATTCTAAAAGCCACTCATGTAAACACCTTAATCAGAATATTGTCTTATTCAGAATAAAGTCAATCATTAGATTACTGCTGTCCATGTAAACATAGTCAGTGTAACAATATCAAAATCATGGATAGTGTATGGATTAGTGTTATTTATAGCATATGCTACTATACAAAATGCTGCCAAATTCTTAATTGTCAGAATTCATTTCTCTGACAATAGTCCATCAATTAATTTTCCATCCTGGAGGCTATCCCAACGAGCTTCTGCCACAAGGTTGGGCACACCCTGGACTGCGTGCAAACCCGTCGCAGGGCACAATAATATGCTCGTAATAAACATAATTACATTTACATTTATTCATTTAGCAGACGCTTTTATCCAAAGCGACTTACAAATGAGACACACTCACACACCAATGGTAGCAGAGCTGCATGCAAGGTGCTAGCTTGCCATCGGGGGCAACTTAGGGTTCAGTGTCTTGGACACTTCGGCATGGGATCACCCGGGCCGGGATTCGAACCACCAACCCTACGATTAGTGGATTAGTGGACAACCCGCTCTACCGACTGCGCCACAGCCGCCCGCACAACATGCTGCTGTTTAACAGATAAACCTATAATCGTTGGAATGAAGGCTGTTTATTGAACATTTATGGCAGGAGTCTCCAGTGTTAGCACTTTGTAACAGTCAGTCTTATTAACTTCAAGATAGAGAAGTTTGGCCTTGCTCAGGGTCCAACAGTGGCAGCTTGGCAGTGCTGGGATTTGAAGAAATATGAGGAATAAAACACTACAAGATGTGCTCTTTTTGTAAAACAATCAACTTCTGAGCGGTATCAGAAACTCCGCTTCATATTGTGTTCCGTACGTGAACTATAGAAGATAACCACGATCATGTTTTTCTATTAATTATATTTAGATCGTTTTGATTTATTTATTCTCCTAAATGATATTTAGCCTCATTCTTTTTTTGCATTTGACGCATAAAACCACAACTTTACTCTTACATTGCTTCACTTCTCATTTGCGTTAAGTTAAACTCAGCTACATTTTTGCTCACTTCTCTTCGCATCTGTCCCTGTGATTGCCAAGATTTTGTTCAAAATGAACGACTTCCAGACGCTTTGTGGTTGTCCTGAATCCGGGTTTAATGTCAGGATGTTCTCTAATATGCTTCTGGACCTATTGAATGGATCGTTTTGGTTTTGGCTGCCCTCTTGAATCTTGGAATACTCACAACATTACATGGGGTTTAAATGTATTCTTTTATATCAGTTCTGTGTGAATTCTGAATGAAAACAGGACTAGGAGGAGGAACGTCTCACCTCTCCTGCAGGGGGAGCGCTACTTGGCTGCTGAGGAACGAGAGCTGCTGTTCCAGACTACACACACGAAACGCCAGGTAACACGAGGACAGGATGAGGAGGATAATTCTGCACAACACAACAGCAGAACAATCAAAGATAAGTAATCTATAAAGATAATATATATATATATATAAAGACTTACATACAAATCAAAGGTTTTGAGCACATGAATGCCCCCCCCCCACACATTTTATTATAATAATTAATCAATTTGTATAGCGCTTTTTACAATGGACATTGTCTCAAAGCAGCTTTACAGAAATATCATTTACAAGCGACTTACAAATGAGACACACTCACACACCAATGGTAGCAGAGCTGCATGCAAGGTGCTAGCTTGCCATCGGGGGCAACTTAGGGTTCAGTGTCTTGCCCAAGGACACTTCGGCATGGGATCACCCGGGCCGGGATTCGAACCTCCAACCCTACGATTAGTGGACAACCCGCTCTACCGACTGAGCCACAGCCGCCCTATATTATAACGTACCCAATATTGGTGATTAACTATGAAAAAATATGACACACGTGCTCCATCAAATCTTTAATAATCTTGTTGAATAATGCTTTATAAAAGATAAGCGCACTTGTTTCGTGAAGACTGTAAATTACTTTAAGCCTTAATTTGTCGTACAGATGATATTAGACAGCTCTAGTATCAGCATTAAAACAAATACTGCATATACTGTATGCTAATGAAGTGGATGGGTTCCCTTCTGAGTCTGGTTCCTGTGAAGGTTTCTTCCTCTTAACATCTTAGGGAGTTTTTCCTTGCCACCGTCGCCACTCAGTAGAGTTACGCCTCGCCAGTCGATGGCAGTGCAGCGTTGCCATGGACTAAAACACGTGACTCTTGTTTTGGTTTACGTTCGCTTCCTGCTTGGATAGTGTATTAAGTTCAATCATGATTTGTCCCAGGTGTCCATGTTTGAGTTTGATTATGTTTCCTATTTAAAGCCCTGGGTTACGGCGCACGGGGCGCGTTATTGTTTGTTTGTATATGTAGTGGTTGCTATACATGCCAGTATGAGAAGCGGTCTATGTTTAAAAGTATCGTGTCATGCCTCGACTCTAGTTTCATGTTTTCCAGTCAGCCAAGAACAGGAAACCCCTTCAGAAGATTCAGAATGCAGCAGCACGCCTCGTCTTCTACCAGCCCAAAAGGACCTCTCTTCTGTAGCGGACCTACACAAGGTCCCGTTCCAGAACCTTCACACTAACTTCAGTGGTGGAATGAACTTCCAACCTCAATCCAGACCGCAGAGTCTCTCACTAGCTTCAAAAAACAGCTAAAGACCCTCCTCTTCCGTGAACACCTAACTAACCCCTAAAACACAAACCCCCACATTAGCCTTACTCTGGGTCTTACACCTCGACTCTGCGCACTTTGCTTCTCTAGAACTCAATTTAAAGATCTTGTACAGTAGCACTACTTGTATTGTTCTCCACTTGATCTATCACTTCGCTTGTATTTCCGTATTTGTAAGTCGCTTTGGATAAAAGCGTCTGCTAAATGAATAAATGTAAATGTAATGTAAATGAAGGTAATGACCTAATTAGACTGACCTAATTAATGATTATGTCTGTTAATAGACACATCAATTCAAAATGGTTATGTTTTGTGTTATGTTCCTAGTGTTCTTTCACTTTTAACTAGTGCCACGGTGATTTGGGAAGTGATTCATATCTGTTCAAATGGACGATGAAGACGGGGGATCATCCTGAGCGGACATAAGGACGAGGAGAAAACCAGCCAAACTCACAGCAGGATGAAGAACTTCAGCAGCTGGTACTCCATCTGGCCCAGTTCTGGTACAGGCTCTGTGAGGAGGATCTTCTCAGACTCTAGAGCTCTCTCTGAGCGCACACACACGCACGCGCGCACACACACACACACACACACACACACACACACACACACACACACACTCTTTACTTACCAGAAATCAGTAAATCAATCCATCTATCTATCCTTCCTTCCATCCTTTAATCCATCCTTCCTCTTCTTTCATGTCTCTTCTCTTTGATCCTTTCTTCCTTCCTTTCTCCTGCCTCTTTGTCTCCACACTTCTCTTTGATCTATCCATCCATCCATCCTTCCATTCTTTCCTTATTTCTTTCTTCCTTCCTTCGTTGTCTACTGTCTCTTCTCTTCTCTTTGATCCTTTTACCCTTCCTTTCTCCTCTCCCCCTGCATCTACTCTTCTCTTTGATCCTTCCTTCCTTCTTTCCTTTATTCAAACTTGAAACTTAAACTGAGTTATAAATATTTAAAAAATGTCAACTAGAAAATTCCTGCAATTTTAATTTAAAAAAAGGAAACATCATCTATAATAGAAAAAAAAATAGAATTTATAATTTAACACAATTAAATTATGGATTTGGATTGAGAAATAAAATACTCCAGTGGCTCATGATGCCTCATACCTTATTATTATTATTATTATTATTATTATTATTATTATTATTATTATCCATCCATCTTCAACCGCTTACTCCTTTTCAGGGTCACGGGGGAACCTGGAGCCTAACCCAGGAGGCATGGGGCACAAGGCGGCGTACACACTGGACAGAGTGTCAGTCCATCACAGTGCATAATCACATACACACTCACACACCCATTCATACACTACGGACACTTTAGACACGCCCATCAGCCTACCATGCATGTGTTTGGAAACCGGAGTACCCGGAGGAAACCCCCGACACACGGGGAGAACATGCACACTCCACACACACGGGGCCACGGTGGGACTCGAACCCCGGACCCTGGAGACCCTAACCTCTAAGCCAACATGCGCCCATCATCATCATCATCATCATCATCATCACCATTATTATTATTATTATTATTATTATTATTATTATTATTTTCATTTAAAGGTACTGTGATCAAATCTAAACTCAATACACGTGCTCCGTGACCAAGACGTATTATTACAGCGTTAGTTCTACACCTCACATATCGCTGAGCAATTCGATTAAATTTTTCCCAGGATGCTTGAATCTCTCTGTAATCCCATATTGCCTAAGGACTGGACTCTGGGGATTGTGCATGCTGGGGATTTATAAATCCAGGCATATGACTGATGACTGAATTAATCAGCTCTAAACAGAATAAATGTGCATTTATTAGTACACCCTACTGAGCAATCATTCAAATTTATACCATGTTACAACGCCATTACATTTTAGTAATAGTGTAATAAACACGGAAGCTGGGATACAGATGTTTGGGCTTATTTTGAACGCTAACAGACCAAAAGCTACAATATTGGATTCTGTACTTGTATTTGATACCAAACCTTTCAAACATCACACCCCTTTCTGCGTCTGGACAAAAATAGAGACTCTTTTTGCGTAAACTCTGACATGTTTTCCTCGAGATTTTCAAACAGATGTCACAACAGTAGTTCTGTGTGTATGGGCCTCATATATATCAAGAAGAGGATCTTTCCGTGAAGCGTGAAGACGACGCCATTCAAATAACTCACTCAAACTGTAAGCATGCTTTCCACATCTGTGTATTTGTGTCTGATGTCCGTTTCACCTACACATGGCACCGAAGGTCATTTGCAGCTGATTTGTAGTTTGTGGTTTGCTGTATACACGGGGTATTTGTAATAACTGAAAGTATTTGGAGTGTGTTTTCACACAAAGAAAGCACGTTATTTCCAGCCGGCAAATTATTTAGACTCCATTAAAAAACGATATTTCTGATTACTTGAAAAAATATTGCACTTTAGAGCCTTTTTCAGGCAATATATATATAAGTCCGGGGTTCGAGTCCCGTCAGGGTCATGTGTGTGTGGAGTTTGCATGTTCTCCCCGTGTGTTGGGGGTTTCCTCCGGGTACTCCGGTTTCCTCCCCCAGTCCAAACACAT